>CAUYSK010054876.1:0-24569 GCA_963575035.1 Avahi laniger | reverse complement strand
AGCAACCTCAGATTCCTGGACTCAAGCGAGCCTCCTGCCTCAGCCTCCCAGGTAGCTGGGACTATAGGCATGCGCCACCATGCCCGGCTAATTTTTTTATATATATGTTTTTAGTTGTCCAGCTAATTTCTTTCTATTTTTTTAGTAGAGACGGGGTCTCGCTCTTCTCAGGCTGGTCTCAAACTCCTGGACTTAAATGATCTGCCCACCTCGGTCTCCCAGAGTGCTAGGATTACAGGCGTGAGCCACCGCGCCCGGCCTGAAAGCAGGGATTTCAGGAGAGCAGGGAAGATATAGCAGTGGCAAATGCATAGCTATTTGATAATGTCAGAGAACATAATTTGGCCTTTTGGACCATGACTTAAGACATTGGAGTGACAAGGTTTTAGCTACAGAGAGAGAGTGTTTCATAAGGGCTAGAGTGAGTATGTTTACTTAGAGATATGCCAATCTGATCATGTGGGCTTTAAACAGAAAACAAAGGAAAAGTTAGAAACATGGTCAAGTGAAATTAAAAATGGTCACAATGGAGCACATTAAGAATGGCATTAAAGAAAGAATGGGGGAGTTCTACTCAGCCACAAAAATCAATGGCAATCTAGCACCCCTTGTGTTATCCTGGATAGAGCTGGAGCCAATTCTACTAAGTGAAGTATCACAGGCCGGAAAAAGAAGCACCACATGTACTCACCAGCAAATTGGTTTTAACTGATCAACACTTAAATGCACATATAGTGATAACATTCATCGGGTGGGAGGGGGGAGGAGGGAATGGGTATATTCACACCTAATGGGTGTGGTGTGCATGGACATGCTTGAAGCTCTGACTCAGGTGGGGCAAAAGCAATATATGTAACCTAAACATTTGCACCCCCGTAAGATGCTGGAAAAAAAAAAAGAGCAACCAATTAAAAAAAAAAAAAAAGGAAAAGAAAGAATAGGGCCGGGCATAGTGGCTCACGCCTGTAATCCTAGCAGTCTGGGAGGCCGAGGTGGGAGGATCCCTTGAGCGCAGGAGTTTGAGACCAGCCTGAGCAAGAGTGAGACCCCTCCCCCATCTCTACAAAAAAATGTAAAAAATTAGTAGGGCGTGGTGGTGTGCACCTGTATTCCCAGCTACTTGGGAAACTGAGGCAGGAGGATCCCTGGAGCCCAGGAGTTTGAGGTTGCAGTGAGCTACAATGACGATGACACCACTAGCCCAGGAGACAGAGCAAGACTCTGTCTCATAAGAAAAAAAAGAAAAGAAAAATGACAATAGAGGTGTGCTGCTTTCACAAGATTGGAAAAAAGGTCAGAACTAATATTATACCCCTGATGCTTTGTTTCCTCTACACACACCAGAACCTGTTTTTCCCATTTTTCGATTTTCTCAGAGCCCTTTCCACTATGCCCTCTGGAATTCTGCTCCATGAGAAACAAAGTCCCCTATAGCTGGCTTTCTTCACTTAACTTTCCCTTCCTGTCTTATCTGAGCTGGGCTCTCCCCTGAGGCTCCTGCCTCCCTGCAGACCTCTCCAGGAGACTGCTGCTTTTCTCACTACGCCGGCAAAGACAGGGAGTTGGCAGGGGATGAGAGCAGCTTTCCCCTGACTCCCCATTGCCAAAGCCACCACTCCTGGGTAAAAAATTCTACTCCCTTGAGGCTCATGACATCTGCCTCTATAACCTTCTTCTACATGACCTTAAAACTAGCATCCCAGCCTCTTTATTCAGTAAGAATTTTTCAAATCTAGCTTTCAGTTTTCATCTCTATCCCATGTCCTGTCATCAGCTGGAAAACTCCAGAATGAATCTGGATGACTGTCTGACCCCCTGGCTTCCCAATTTCTTGACTTTCTCAATTGCCTTTAAGAAAATATGCAAATTCTTTAGTATAACGGAGTCGTTCAAATACAGTCACCTGTCCATTTCATTTCCTGACATGATTTCTGCATCTTAAGATCTGTTTTGTGCTGCTATAACAGAATACTTGAAACTGGGTAATTTATAAAGAACAGAAATTTATTTTCTCACCGTTCTGGAGGCTGGGAAGTCCAAGATCAAGGAGCCAGCAGGTTCAGTTGTCTGGGAAGGGCTGCGTCCTTCAGAGAGGAGGAGGGGAATAACACTACGTCCTCACGTGGCAGAAGCAGAGCAGGCAAACAAGCTGCAGGCTGTGTGAGTGTCTTTCCGAAGGGCCTTAATCTCATTCACGAGGGAAAAGCCCTCCTGGGCTAATCACCTCTTAAAGGATATACCTCTTAATTCTATCACATTGGCAACACCTGAATTTTGGAAAAGGGACCCATTCAAACCACAGCAGCTTCTTATGTACTTTACATTCCACCTATAAGAAATACTTTCTAATTCTCTGAAGCCACTGTTGATTTATTCCTGCAGGCCCTTTGCCCATCCTCATCCTTCTGTCTGCAATGCCAGTTCTATTCCCAGTTACTTTGCCTGTTAAGCATCTGTATGAATGACTCATTTAACAATTTAACCTTACATCTCTTATTAGGCCTTCGCCCCAGGAACTCTGTTTTCCATTCCATTTCAGCCCCCACTTCCAGGGCCACACCCTTGGCTGATCTTCACTGCCCAGAAAAACCCAACCTCTGAAATCTTAAACCCCAGTCTCACAAAAAGGCACAGGGACTTTGACTTTTGGCCAACATTGAGTAATTTACTCTACTGCTTAAAACGATAGCAACATAAAAGGACAAACTATATAAAACTATGGTTTCCACACATTGGGCAACAGGTAGTGTATGACAGTAATCACAAAAAGAAGAGAAACAAACAAGATGAGTCTTGTGATTACCCTAGCATTCTGCCTGGAAGGAGTTTCTAGGCCACAGTGCAGGGAGGAGGAACACAGGCAGAGCCTAGCAGTCTCTAAGTTGAGAAGACAGAGTTGGGAGACTAGGGAAGCCAAGGTAACTAAAGTTCACAGAACAGAATACTAGAAAAAAGATAGCTGCACAGAGAGAAAACTCTGACGATCTGGATCTGGAGAGGATGCCTCTCAAATCTTCAGCTGAGGACTAGACAGTGCATGCCCATAAAGAAACTACCTAGGCCGGGCGCGGTGGCTCACGCCTGTAATCCTAGTGCTCTGGGAGGCCGAAGCGGGCGGATTGTTTGAGCTCAGGAGTTCGAGACCAGCCTGAGCAAGAGCGAGACCCCGTCTCTACCAAAAATAGAAAGAAATTAATTGGAGAGCTAAAAATAAAAAAAAAACATTACCCCCTTCATATGTGCACAGACACAGTCTTTAAGAAAGAGGCCGCAGATGCAGTGGTTAAGATCATGGACAACAGAGCCGGACTGCCCAGGTCCAAACCCTGGCTCCACCTTTTACTGATTAGGTGACTTTGTCCTTTTCTCAACCTTAGCTCTGTCTCAGCTCCCTCGCGCTTTAAAATGGGGATAATATTATTGTACCGTAGAGTTGTTATGAAGATTAAATGAGCTAGAATATATAAAGTCCTCAGAACAGTGTCTGGCGCACAGTAAGCGTTATGTAAGTGGTTTTCTTAAAGCTATTTTAGAAAATGTTCTGACATTGTCAAGTTCATTTTGGGAGAAAGAGAGAAAAGGGAGACTTGGCTTAACTTCACAAAATCTTTTGTATCATTTTTGGATTTGTTCAGTTGGTAAGCTGAAAGAGGTCTAGATAAAGTATATTCATTTAAACACCTTTTTCTTGAATTCAAGCCTTCGATATCATTTACCAAAGGTGTTAATTCACACTTTGGGTGTTTATCACTATATTTAGTTGATTCCTAACTATAACCACAAAAGCAGAGACAGATAGTGCCTGTTTTGTTCACTGGCCTTTCTGCTGCACATGGAAAAGTGCCTGAGCATATTAGGCTCTCACTAAAGAGTTGTTGAATAATTGACGAATGCAAATGAATGTATGAACAAACCAACCAGTCCTGTCTGTACTTGACTTTCTGGCAATGTCTTTAGAAAAAAGACTCATTTATGTGTCCTCCATGTTCCTACTACACACGACCACCTGGAGATCAAAGTCTTCTCTTTGCCCTGCTTCTTTCTCAAAATCCCTATTAGTTTGTTGTTGTTTTTTTTTTTTTAACTTTTTAACTAACATACCTGAAGCCATAGATCCAAGTGAATGCACTACTTTTTAAATACTAACTCTAGGAGGCTACAGTGGAAAATTACTTTTTTCAGAAATATGAGTTCCAATCCATTTAATTATCCACAGGTTTTACAATATTTGCCCTTGCAGGATAAATTTGATTTTTTTTAATTGTCAAAAGTAATGTGGAGCCAAATCTGTCAAAAAATATCTGTGATCAGTTTCAGAGTAGTACCATTTTTGCTTAGTACCATTGTTGTAGTACCATTGTTGGTACTACATTGTAGTACCATTGTTGCTGGCAACAAAAACATGGCATTGATTTCTCCATGAAAGTTCATTTTTTTAATTGACCCAGATAAAGCTTCTTGTGTGAACTCCAGACTTCTGTGTACATACAGTTTTGTTACTAAATGCTGTTATTACTATTAAGATTATTTAATATAAAAACAGCGTCCCAAGATGATTCCTTTAATGATTTATAGTACTCATTTCATACAGTCTAGCGTAGAGTATTTAGAATATGATGTTCAAAAATCAGTTTCTGGGTTGACAGTGCTTTGCAAGCCAGTGTTAAATGAGTGTCAGGAAATGTTACAGTTATTTAAAATTAAAAAGTCCAGGTGACTTCTCTGGGAAATTTGGTTTCTGTGTTTGTCAAGCCAGCTGGTGAGGGCTGTGCCAAAGAAACCACTCAAGTCCAGATATCATACTGACCAGATGTAGGCACACTGCGTTACAAGCACGTGGAGCCAGACCAAAAAGGAGGCATGCTTTAGGCAATACACCGGATTAGAAGAAAAAATGCAATGCTAGAGATGACATCAGCATCAAAGAGCTAAAAATGCTGAGCTGAGACTATACCCACACATTGTCTATCCCAGAGGCAGGTGACAGCCCACACGGAGGCAAGAGACAGTTAGCTCAGCCTCAGACCACAATTTAAATTCAGCTTGGAAGCCTGGAACGCAAGCGCTCAAACAGAAATGGCACTCCCAGCTGTATTTTTGTTACTTCTGACTGAAGGTCTCCCCAGTCTTTAGAATCCAAGAGGTTGGACAATACGTCATCCATCTGTAGCTGTTGAGACAGACGTATGCAGTCCCATTTCTAATTCCCTAAATAGACTTATTCCTCTGTCACTCAATCTCTCCGCTGTCAGAGGTTATTGAGAATTGGAGCGATGTGAGTGGGGAAACTGTCAAACAGGAACGTGTCTAGAATCTAGAGGATTCCGGGAAGGTGGCAGACTGTCCAGAGCCACACCGTCTAGTAGAACTTTCTGCACTGATGGAAACATCCTACACCTGCGTTGTCCAATACAGTGGTCACATGTGGCCATTGAACACTTATGTGGGCAGCATGACTGAGGAACTGAACTTTTAATTTGATTTAATTGTAATTAAAGTTTAAATAGTCTCATGTGGCCAGTGGTTACCATCCTGGACAGGACAGTGCAGGTTGGGAGGATTCTGGCTATTTCAGAAGCACCAACAGGAGTCCGCAGAGATGTCAGTACAATGGCTGGTGACCAGGACTCTGCATACAAAAAGGCGGTCAGAACGGACCCTGAATTCAATTTGTATGGATGCTCAGAGTTGTGTCCCATATTCCCTCCTTTCTTAAGTGGTTCCAGAGCAACCTCTCCAGGCAAGATATCTGGCTTGCAGGACGTGGTTTAACATTCTTCTGCCCCCCTCTCTTCCCCAGAGCAGCACGCTGTTCAGGAGTTGACCAAGGCCGCGATGAGTGGCGTAGGCATCGACGGGGAAGTGCTCTCTTATTTGGAATTGGCCCAGGTTTGTAGCAGTTTGCATTTCACCTTTTAAGTGTGTTCAATCAGTTCATTTAATGCTGATAAAACATTCCACTGTTGCATCTGTCTAAATAAAGATGTCACCACTGAGTCACAGAGGCCCCCTGTGCACACTAAGAAGATCTGAGAGTTTTACTTTTCGTGCACCATTCAGCCTGCTGGGCTTCATTTGCAAAAACAACAAGGACCCCTCCCCCACACCAGTCCCATTGTGCCCTGAGGCACCAGCTTCACACATGGGAGGGCCACTTGGGGCATGATAGGGGGAGGTTTTTGTCTCTCTTCCTTCTTTGAATTCTTGGACATGGATTTGGCCAAGAACAGACAGTTTCTAGAATTCCATGAAGCCCTGTAATGCCCCCCTGCTGGAATTTTCTAAAGTCAGTAGTTGTTAATCTTGAGGTTGTAATTCCATAATCCCAGTGCACACTTGCACTCTTCTTCCAGAGAAGGTCCAAGATCCAGTTTCAGCTTCATCGCTGAATAACTTCCTCTAAGCACACAGCTACACTCAATTCCCTCATCCATAAAAAATGGGGAAGGCAATTCACACCCCACCAACTTTACGGATTATTTTGAGATTTAAGAAGAAGAGAATGTTCAAGAAGGAGCACTAAAGAGTGGAAGCCCTCGAATGATGCAGGGCACACATGTGGAGTTATCTAGTCCCCGGTGTAGACTGATTAACAGTGAGTTTACACTCTGAGAGAACTAAGAATAAATTCTTCAGTCTTTTCTTCAGCCTGCTGGGTTTGGCTTCCTTTGTTCCCTCTCTTGATTAGGGCAGTGGCTTACCAAGTCTTCGGTCAGGCAGTTTAAATCAATCTTTCTCAATCAAGAGAGAGGAGGTGACATATAGCAGGTATTGCTCGGGCCCTTCCAACTGTGGCCATAGGAGATGGCTCAGGTTCAAAAGGAGGGAAGGCGGAATAGAACTTTACAGCAAGCTATTCATTCGGATTTTAACATTCGACAAATATTTGTTATTGTCTCCCCAAGTACCCAAGGCAGAGGACATGTACATACAAGATTTGTTTCACTGCCTTTGGGGCAATCATGAGCAAGTGAGAGAAGCAGACATGAACACAAATCATTAAAGTTAGAAGTTGTGAGAACAGACACGTATTGCAGTAAAACCATCAAGTCCCCATCAAAACTGGCTGTCTGCATTTGGAATTTGGAGTCTTCTGAAACAGGCCTGGAGGACAGTTTATGACTTGTGCTCCTCCAGGAAGTACTCCTCCTGGAGAAAAATGACATGACACAGAATTTCACAGAGGGCCAGTCCACATGAGGTAATGATTTGCAGTTGTGTCTATTTGTTTGCTCTGTGTTTCTGTCTTGTCCCCCCACCCCGCCCCAGCCACACACACCCCCTGCCAGAAAATAATATAATTACGTTACTGCTAATCCCTGGCGACCCTTGGCAGAAGAGTTGAGGATGGAGTCTCCCACGTCTGAGTTCATGTATTAGACTCTAGCCCAGTGATGTGCTGACAAGTGTTTAACAGTCAGCTTGGAGACAGGTGGGAACCTGATCTGTTGCATTTTTCAATTTCTGTGGTATAAATACTCCCACCACAGCCAATGTAACAACATGAAGTCACTGAACTCAGAACAGGGAAGAAATACACACAGTTGGCTCTCTCGAACAAGTACAAGCCAACATGGCATACCACTGCCCTGATCTGCTTTCAGAGAGAAATCTAACATCAAGAGAGGTTGAGGCCAGGCACAGTGGTTCATGCCTGTAATCCCAGCACTTTGGGAGGCTGAGGCAGAAAGTTCACTTGAGGCCAGGAATTTGAGACCAGCCTAAGCAACAGAGCAAGACCCTATCTCTACAAAAAATGTTCTTAAAAAATTATCTGGCCATGGTGGCTTGCACCTGTAGTCCCAGCTACTCGGGAAGATGAGGCAGGAGGATCACTTGAGCCCAGGAGTATGAGGTTGCAGTGAGCTATGATGACGCCACAGCACTCCTGCCTGGGCAACTATTGGCCTTCACAGTAGAGATATGGGCCACAGAGGAGCCACGCTGTAGGTTCCAGGGTTTCATCTGACCAAAGAAACATCGAGAGCAACGGATAACAGAAGGCAGGCCTGAGATGGGCACAAAAGGGTGAGGGGTCAGGAGAGTCCTGTCAAATCTGGGGTGGGAAGGGAAGTTGACTGTTGATTTTTGAGCATCAGGCCTTTCTTAGTCACGGCTACGTCAGCTGCCACCTTCCTGAGCATTGCTCAGAAAGAAAGGGTGGAGCATTTGTGTCCCTCCCACCCTGCCCAGACCGCCTGCTCTTATGTAACCAAAGGACAGGTATAGGACAGTCACACATTCTGCAGTCTCCTCTTTCGGATCTTTGGCCCCAGCAAGCCGAGCTCTGACATGCGACACGGAGTATTCCGTTGCCGAGCTTCCTTAAACAGAGATGGCATCGCTGCTCTCTGCTGTTGGCTGGTGCCTTCCAGAGGCCACAGCGGCTTATCACTAAAGGGCCAGGTGATGGGGGAGGGTGGGAAGGTGAAGTATACTTTAAACTGGTGATCTGATACCATGATTATTTTGGGGGCACCTGTCACAGTGGGGAAGGGAAGGGTGTGTCCAACGCTGCATTGGCTAGCATCAGAGCCATGGCCAAAGTCAAAACAGTGAGGTCAAAACAAAAGGTCTACTGAATTAATTATATGAGCCCTTAATTTCTTTTCACCCCTACAGTGGCTTCCAATTTCTTTGTAGCTGCACTTTAGAAAATTCAGTCTGACCCCTTTTTGTTGACTTTTTCTGCAGTTTCACAATGCCCACCAGTTGGCCGCCTGGTGTTTGCACCACATCTGCACCAACTACAACAGTGTTTGTTCCAAGTTCCGCAAGGAAATCAAATCAAAATCTGCAGGTGAGATTGTGCACAGAACACCTCTCCCCCACCCCGTTCATCCAGTTCTCCTCCCCTCTGGCTGAAGCATTTACCTTCCATGTCCCTGGGAAGGAACACGGTCAGCAGACAGCTCATGGACACGTCCTTGAGACTGGCTGGCAGTCACGTATTCATGTGATATGACACAAGGAGTTGTGGGCTGGGAATTCTCTTTGGAGAACTCCACACCTGGGGATTTGGGTGCACTAGGGCTCAGGGTGTCCTGCCGCAGAGCATGCTAAGGTAGCGGTGCTCCCCCTTGTCTGGGGAGGCAAGCATGGGAGCACAGACTCCGAAATCAAGTGACCCGGGGTTCAGGTTTTCTGTGCCCAGCCGCATGACTAGAGGCAAGAGAGTCTTCCTATTAAAACTTTAGTGTCACCTTTTGCAAATGTTCCTAATCATAGTCCTTGCCACATCGAGTTGGTGAGAGGGTATTTGAGAAGCATTATAAGCCCAAGGCCTAGCACATAGAAACGATGAATGAGCAGCAGGTATTATCATCTGCGTCTCTGCTTCACCAGACAACCAGGAGTACTTTGAGCGGCACCGCTGGCCCCCTGTGTGGTACCTGAAGGAAGAGGACCACTACCAGCGCGTGAAACGGGAACGAGAGAAGGAAGATATTGCACTAAAGAAACATCACTCAAGACGAAAGTGGTGCTTTTGGAATTCATCTCCAGCAGTCGCCTGAAGAGGAAGAGGAAAAAAAAATCAGCAATCTGATACGCCACTTTTCAAAGCACTACTGTAAAATTAGTCTTATTAGCGATATGATGTAGTTCAGGTTTCAGGCACTGACCTTCCTCCACTTTTGTGCATTTATCTTTGTTAGGATCAAAGCACAAGCTCACCATCAATGAGCCTGGACAAAAAGGGAAGCTGACTCACTGCATTCCTTAAACTAATATGTATATTTCTTTTTTTCTTAGGAGGCTTAATAGACTTTAGTCCATTATTTTGTTTCTTTTTATACAAAGAAAAAAAATCCAGCTTTCACGTTTCTGATTCCAAATTGGAAAATATTTTTATATGGTCTCTTGTATTTTGTTGAAATGAAAATACTATGTATTACTTTATGTTACAGGCCACAAATTGACTACGAAGTCGCCCTGTGATTTCTCTTTGCCCACGTGACCACCGAGCATTATTACATAATTAGAGGGTTATCCTTTTGTCGTGAAGTAAAGGGTGGGACTTACATCCCCACAACGTGCAAGTTGGAGAGTGTTTAATCTTTGTTCTGCTGAATAACATCAGTATCATTACCAAGTCAACTCCAAGGGTGTGTATTTACAATATTTGCCATGTAAGTGCTACTGACTATATGGTTATACGTGCCATGTAACATATAGTGATATCAAATATTCTGTTTAAAATATCTAGATTCAAAAGGATAATCTTTGTAATCATTAGAAGGGCTTATTAAATCCCAGCATTATCCAGAGCAAACTCGCTGGTGGACCTGAATACATAAGATACCATTAGAGCACTGGTGTTTGGATTGCTGTGTTAGGGTTTGTGTCTCTCAGTGTTCCTTGATCTCGCCATGCCTCTGCATGCAGATTCTCCACTGACTTGAATTGAGATGCACGAGAGTCCCCGGACTCCGTCTCGCCATCTACAGGCTTGTCACATCTCACGACCGAAAACAGGCTTCCTCAGGTCTCTCACCTGTGGCCAACTTCACTTTATAAAACCCATATTTTTAACTCTTCCCAGGGAAAATCCATGTCGCCGCAGAAGTAGGCTAAGACAGACGACCCACTCCTGCTGTAATTCAGCAGGGCCTGTGAAAGCACAAAGCTGGAGGCCGGGTCCCTGCATTCTCCAACACGGAAAGGAATCGAATTCAAGAGTCTAAGAAATGGTGCTATTGTGAGTTAGTTCTGACCCTTTGTCATTCTGAATTTTCAGTGTTAAAATAGAAAGTGTAGGGCAGGGGAGCTTTCGTGAGGCAGTCAATCATTACTTCTGTGTAAAGTAAAACGTTACAGCACACACACACACACACACAGCATTTTAAGGCCACAGCTCCGCACCTGCCGTGGAATGCCATGTGGCGAGGGCTGCCACTCATTCTGCTGGAAGGTCAACTTACTGATGCTAAGGGCTGTTTCTTGTTCTTATTTTTTGTTTGTTTGTTTAACTTTTCAGAGAAGACAGAAAAAAGATAGTTGAATCCAAACCCCAATGTTGACCTCCATATGCATTTGCAAATCTATTTAGATTACAGATGGGCATTTATTACTGGCAGAGGAAACATACCAGATACAAGAGCTTGGAGAGGCCCAGAAATGCATCACCCTCTCATGACAAAAGAGGCGGCAGTGGAGTAGAAATAGTTGTCAATGCAGCCACCTTAATGTTTTTTCAGTAGGGCTGTAAATCATTGATGAAAGGAGAAAGGAGACGGAATGAGAGGATAAATGTCAAGACTAGGGAAGAACTGGCATGTATCCCATCATAGAATAGTAGAGGTTGAATTTTGAATGAGTAGTCATAGTTGAATTTTTTTACAACCAAAGCTCCCATTCGATTGTAATCTTGCCAAAATGTCACGGACATATAAATGAACCTGGGATAAAAGCAATAATGTCCACTAGCGTTGTTATCAGCTGCTGTAACCAAGTGGCTGGTTCATTTGGTTGCTGCTGATTATGGCCTTTAACCATGGTGGTTTCTTGTGTGTTTTTTATTTCACAAAAAGCCAATAAAATTGTTTAACTATAAAATGCCTCCAGTTTTGTTTTAAGGACTTCCATCATATCATGCCTGAAATTTAATAGCTTTTTGATACTGGGTCATGGGGGCTTGTGTGTGTGCGAGTCACAGAGCAGTTTGAATGACTTGTCATCTTTGTTTTTAGTATTGTCAGCAGATATTCCAATGTGATAATGTAAATGAGGTGTCTGGCTCTTTGCTCTTGACTCGTACAGTACATCACTAGGCACGGCACAGCCTTGGGACATAGACGTCTCTATCCTAATGGACTTATTATAATCTGGGTTTGGACAATTCTGCCAACAATTAAGTGAAAGGTCAGAGTTGGTGGGCTCATGTAGAAGTCTTCTCTTCAGAAGAAGATCTGAGAAAGCCTTTAGGAAAAAATTGTATACAATATCAGGACTTCTACATAGTCTAATGGTTATCCAAGCTCAGAGGGAAAAAGAGTCTTCAGAGTTCATAGGGGCACTTCTGAGTGGCAAGTATTAATAGCTGTAACTCCAATGGGAAGGAATTGACCACTATATGAAATAGCTGTAAAAGGAAGTCAATGCGATTGCCAACACATTCCCACACCTTTTAAAGGTGGGCAGTCCAATCTGTGGCACCTGTTACATAAGGCATACCAATGGAGTCTTCCATTGAAAGTCTTGGTCTAAGTTTCTCCTAGGGTGATGCCTGGCAAATCATCAGGGATTTTAACACTCCTGTATTGGCATTTTGAGAATCACAAATCCTACTGGTCTAGAAGGAACTCAAATATTTTCATCGTGGACACTCAAAAGAAAAAGTCCAATGTTTCTAAGATTTTTTATCACACTTGATTCCACTGTATGGTAGTTCTTAGTTGTTGAGTTGATTCAGTCTTTCATCACTCTGACATTGGCTAAGTAGAATGAATTCTACTAGTCACAGGGAAAAACAAAGTGAATCGTGAGTTTGGAAACTGTTTTGTGACTGCAGCATTTCTGAAATGAATGTTCGTCTGCAAGCTGAAGATCTGCCAGCCCTTTTCTTGAATTAGATATTTCATGAATTGAAATGTAGATATAGCTATATTAATATCTCTTAATAGTTGCTAGTGGACACTTAACAAACATTTCTCTTATCTAGAAAAATGAGGTTAGTGCATAAAAGTTGTAGAGGTAAAAGTTAACCAGGAAAATGCATTTGTTTTGTATGTGTATATGTGTGTAAGTAATCAAGAAACAGCATAACGAAGAAAGAAAGACTAAAGACAATTAGGAAGGAAGGAAGGGGGGGGAGTGCAGGTAGGGAAAAAAGGAAGGAAAGAAGGAGAAGGTCGATTGAGCAAAGCCACAGAGTTGAATTAAGCACTCTGAGCCATGGATGTACTCTTTCTTTCAAAGTGCTAATTTATGAGATTACCACATATCTGACGACTTAATTTGTTTTCTAATGACTTTGTTCTCTTGAATTTACAATTAGGAAGCAGGTGATACACGCAACATGAAAGGTTTAGACTTAGAAGTGAAGATACTATGGTGGGATCACTGGTGACCTCCTGTAAAAGCAATGATTCTGTAGAAACAATGCCATTCCCTTTGGCTGTATTTGAAAATCCCTGTATTTGAAAATTCCCAGTACCCCATGCTGTAAATTGGATATTTTTACTTAAGCTATTTAGATACATGGTTTTTTACTGGGTTAATGTGCTCATCAGATATTTACAGACTGTAGTCTGCAAGATAAGGAAATAATTTATGAACAGATAACTCTTGGGTAGAAACCAATAAATCATGCAGTTGCACACTCATAGACATGAAAGTGTTATAAACAGTAGCAGACATGAAGCAACTTGCCAGCACCTCACCCATTGCTGACATTTCTGCAGAACAGAACACCTTAGTGACGTGCATTTCCAATAGAACACAGACGTAATGAGTGCTACCTAAATGTGGCCCCATGGAAGGAGTATTTAAGTTTTGAGCCTGAATACATTCTCGATCCCAAAGACAAGAATGGTTAGATATTATAAGCAATCAACGAGAAAAGAACTTGATTTATTTCTTTCTGCTTAGATTCCAACAAAAATTTGGGCATTTTTTCATTCCCTCCCAATCTGATGAAAGGAGTATCACCTGATTTGATAATTCATGGTTGTGTAGTCCCATTAGGGTTGATACACCCATGGAAGGTTAAGTTTGACTGTTACGTGAAAAGATATACAAACTTTCTAAGCTTTAGTCATCTAGACAATGGGAATGGGTTTCACTGAGTTCCCAGTACAAGTTAAATGAGATAATTTAGGTAAAGCACTTAGCATAGTACCTTGCACATAGTAAGTACTCAGTAAATGGAAGCTAAACAGAAATGAAGGTGAACCTAGATACTTAGCATGTTGAAAACCAAGGCAAGAAATCTGAGAGAGAAGACAACCGTGCATGTTCCCAAGTAGAACAATATGGTCTTTCCCTGCCAGTTTCCTCAACCAACTGCCAACCTTGCTGCTGAGTGCTTCATGACGGTGGTTAAAGAATTAGAAAATAAGAGCTTTGGGAAGGTAAAAATAGTAAAAATAATGAGCGGAGGAGGATGGCACTTTCTAAGAAGACATTTCCCCTCACTGGGCCTCTCTTGTGTTGCTGCGTAAGGTGGGGCCACCTCAGGGTTAAGCTTGGCTGAGCCTCTGGTGCATTTGGGTCACTTTCTTCTTTATTGTTCCCAATCATTTTTTTCCTTAGCTTTTTTGAGGATTAGATGCAAAAAGTCTAGTTAGCCTTGCTCCTCAGTGCGTGGCACATGGCCATCCTCGGCGAAGGCCCTCCCTTTTTCATCTTCTTTCACAATATCCACTCCCACCTCGTGTTCAATATATGTCTTTAAACACGTGGGCATCCCTCTATTCAGTGTCATCTCGTGAGCACAATCCTTACACAAATGGTGTCACATAACAAATTCTACTCTGCGATCTGCTTTTCTAACTCCACATTGTTTAGAAATCTAACCACGTTACGATACGCGCACCCTGTCCATGGCTTAGTGTCCCATAGATGGCATCTGCCACATTTTCCTCTCCCATTCTGCAGGTGACAGGACCACTAGTCAATCCCCACTCCTCGGCCCTACAGTGACACTGCCTGTACATGCCCTTTTTTGGGCTAGATCCAAAAAAGAGATTCCAGGTCCCACTCCAGATGTACCAAACCAAACCTCCTGAGGTGATGGACTTGTGCTGGGACATTGAACTCCATGATGAAAATCCTTCACTATCCCAGCACAAAGACAGTAGGATTTGACAGAATTCGAGAGTCTAAGGATCTGAAAGGCTTTGAGCCAGCCCAGAGCCTAGCTGCCCTCTGACCAGCAAGAAGAGAAATTAGGTTTAGCTTCCTATCACCTGAGAGACTTAAAGTGGCTTTCCTGGTCATGACAGATGTCAGCTCTTAGTATGAGTTATTCCATCCCCTGTGGCCTTGGCATTTTGTGTCATCTGATGAAAGACAAGAGGCCAAGGTGATTTCTTAAGAGCCCCTTGAATACTAAGATGCCTAGTTTTCTGCCTCAAAAGAAAAAAAATATGCTGGCTTGATCTCATCATTTCACAATGTATTCAACTATAAAAACGCCATGTTCTACACCATAAATATATATAATTTTTATTTGTCAATTATACCTTAATAAAGCTGGAAGGGAAAATTCCCTAGTGAGCTTGTGCACTTGCATGGAAAGTTACCTTCTAATTTTGTTCTTTTGCATATGAAATCTAAAGAAAAAATAACCTGCCCGTATAAATTCTGTGGATTGTTCAAACTGTCTCAGAAGTCCTGGACAAATCCTCTCTTGAGCATAAAACTTTCACTCTCTCTTAGTTTCACCATCATCTAATTAGATGGGGGGTGTTCAGACCATGGTGATTTCTCTCTGGACCCCACCCCCACTAACATGCTTGGACTCCACTGCCACCGTCACTGAGATAGCCCTTCACCCTATATACCTGAGAGATTTCTTTAAAAATAAGTAATTGTAATAAATGGCCAGACACTTGAAATTTTCAACTCTTCAAGAAATGGGCTTACTAACCTTAAAAAAAAAAAAAAAAAAGGAAATACAATGGCTGTGCACTATCTCCCCAGCAAGCACGGTGCTGCTGGCTGCTCCGGCTCTCCTTTTGCATAACATTTGCTTAGTTAGCCAGGGGGTGAGGCCTTGGGTATAGTAAGATGCACTTTCACACATGGTCTTTCAGTTTTATTTAAATGTTTCCATTTTATTCAAATGTCTCCATGGCCGACTGAATGGATCCATAATGCTCCAAAAGAGTCTTGGTACCACTTTCCCTGAGTCTAAAACGCAGATGTGCAAACCGTGAGTTCACAGTTTCGAGCAAATATTCTATGGCCAAGCACTGTAAGTTCTCGGCGTGCAACCCTCTCCCTTAGTTCTCACAACATCATCTTAACGGGAGGATAAGGTTCCCCGGGGCAGACTCTTGAGGGGAAGATTCACAAGCTAGTGATTTATTTAGGAAGTGCCCTTACCCTTAGATGAGATGGAGAAGAAGGGTGGTAAGTTTTAGAAAGTCCAACTCAACCTGGTCTCAAGGGGTGCTCTGGAGGAATATAAAAGGCGACCACACCATAGAGTTGCCTTTTATATTCCTGCACTGGGGGTCAGAGTGCGGGCGTGCAGGCAGTGAAGGGGGAGGGGATAAGGTAACCACAGGGATTTCAGGCTGGGGAGTTGGGGAAATCCTCCAATGACAGTCACAGATTCCCGCTCTTAAAGACAAAACAAAGAACACCGAAGCTGGGAAGGGGCACCCAGAAAAGTAAAAAGAATGTAAGGACACCTGGAAGGAGCACAGACTGATCTGCCCTCTAACCTCTCTTTCGAAATTCGGAAAAACAACCTGGACTATCTGATGGGCATGTACTGATGGAAATTTTGTGTGCTGATGGGAAAATATGGATTGAAAAAAAAAATGTATCCTTCTTTTTGCCGCTGTGTCAATAAAAACTCAAATCCATTTGCAGAAATGGAACATCAAAAAAATTCATTTTAATTAATTTTTCAAACTTACAGAACCTCAAACATTTTTTCTTCCCCAAAAATGTACAGAAGACTTATTTGAAAGGACATTATTGAATCTGTGAAATCAAACTTTGTAATGATTTACTGGAACCTAAACAAATTTCTACCACACAACATTTTATAGATCTTCACCAATTTCTTTCTGAAAAAGGCCCAGGATAGCAACTCAGATTCTCCCTCATCACCCACATCACCCCCCTGCACACGCACAGATGCAATTAAGTGCAGGGGAAACGATGAAAAATTAAAGATTTGAGCTAGACTTTTAAATGTTTTATTTAAATACCAACTATCTGATTTCCATGGGATTCAGTGCCTGATTTTTATTTCACCTACCATATGACCTAAAAGTAAAAAAATAAAAATCAAAAGAGGTCATTGCTCAAAGCCCAGGTACTAGAATCTAGACCTGATTCCCAGTTTTAATCAACGGAGCATTTCTAACTGTCCAAACCCCAAGCAACCCTGCCAGCTCTGACGCAGGGCAACATCTTTCCTTGGATCATTTTTCTGGTTTTGTTCAAACAATTATGTCGGGAATAAAATGGTTTTATTGATCCACAGATCTCGCAACTTGCTGAAAGAAGATAGGAAGAGTAAACATCTGAACTCATCCTAGTGGGTATTTTTTTATTATTTTTTCATAGTTTGGATTGTTTTCGAATGATGGATGCATTGGTTGGAAAGAGGGATAAATGATGTCTTTATGTGTGATGAGAACCTTTGTTGAAACTAGCTCCTTCCAAAAACAGCATTCCTCTCTCAGTTTCAGTGGGATGCTCTTCCCAACTATGCAAGTCCTTTATGCATTCTGCTTTAGCAGAAATGGTTGCATTCGTAACCAATTAGGATATCTCTCCCCTGTCTTAAAAACACTTGATATGAGCAAGGCCCTCAGGTGACAGCCACAAAAAGATGTTTCCATTAAGAGTGTCTTGACCCAAAATCTACCTAGGAAGTCAGGGCCTTCCAGGTGGAAGATAATTTCAGATCTCATTGCTCCTAAAACAAACCACCTGATAACAGGGTCCCTTTGCTCTTTAAGTCTGGAGAATGTATTACAGCTGTAACTTTTCCATCCCACCCCCTCCCTCACCGCTGATCTGGATGTAGGCCTGACCCCTACATCCAGGCCTGGCCCTGTACAAATTCCGTTTGACTAACATCACACCATATGCAAACAGATGATGGAAATGAAGGTCTAGATGTTTCGTGGTGGGACAGGCAGAAAACGTCCAGTTTTCAAATTTCACAGGGGTTCATATTGAATGCCCTATAACCCACAATCTCTGGCATCAGAACTGACTTGCTCACCCATTCTGTTTTTCCAGGAGGGAACTTCATTTCCTTCAGTCCTGGAAATTTCTTTAACCAGCATGGTACCAATTACCTACCTCTTATCTTGGGAAGCCTGGTGATCATATGTCTATTCAGCCCTCCTCCTGCCTTTCCAAAGGCTTGATCTGAAAATTATTACAAATCATTTCAATTCATCTAGGACTTTTTGAACTTCTATGTACCAAAAATAGTATGAGACTCTGTCTTTGGCCTCAAAGAACATCTAAGATGTGGTTGCAAACACCCAAATGATAACAATAAGATAATAAATAAGTATACCAAAATTAATCCTATAGACCAGGTATGGAAAATTGGTTTCATATCATCTGCTGAATCAGATCAGTAATGTGTGATTACGTTGTGAGGGATTCTGGGGCACAGTCCAGGTTCAAGGGTAAAGAGCACTAAGATTGCTTAACAGCATTCGATGCGGCTCTGGAAAAAGGGACTAGTAAAATAATTGTCGAGGGTTTATTCATTCCACAAATACTTACGGCACTGATACCTACCTAATCTGTGTTAGACATTTGTCAAAGTGCCAATGTCCCTATCGTTATGAAATTTACATTCCATTGTGGGAGACATGCAATGAAAACTAACAAATATGTATTATTATCAGATAAGTGCTATGAAGGAAAAAAAGAAGAGGATAGAAAATCAAAAGGACTACCGATCCAGCCAGGCACAGTGTCACGTGCCTGTAGTTCCAGTTACCTGAGAGGCTGAGATGGGAAGATTGCCTAAGCCCAAGAGTTCAAGTTCAGGCCGGAGCAACATAGCAAGACCCTATCTTTATAAAATAAAAAAAGGAATACCATTTCAGACAAAGGTAGTCAGGGATATCCTCTCCAAGGAGGTATTAGGTGAGTAGAGACGTGAATTAAGTGAGTCAGAATTTGCAGAGGACATACTCTTTACTCCACAATGTTGGGAGCCTCAGCTAGGACTTAAAGGCCAGGGATGACTTAATACCTAGGAGCTGAAATTATCTGGAAATGTCTACACTCACACGTTTGCTGGTTAATGCTGGCTCTTGGCTGAGATTGCGGCAGAGCTGTTGACTAAAACACCTCCACAGGTCTCTCCACCTGAATCAAGTGAGGGAATGAGTCAAGCAAACAACCAGGGAAACAACATGACAGGCTGAGGGCAGAGCCATGTGCAAAGACCACAGGACAAGAACAGACTTGGTATTTTAGAGGCTGGTCAAGAAGATCTGTGGGACTGGAGGCAAATGGGCAGAGGGAAGAGGGGCAGAAACGTTTAGGAAGGTAGTCAGGACAAATCACATAGGACACATAGGACAGTAGTTCTCGATCTCAATGCACATTAGAACCACCCTGTATGCTTTAAAAACACGACATCGGGGCACCACCCGCTCAGGATGTTTTTACTGGTTTTTAGAGTCTCTGGTTTCTCCACTGAAAATAAATACTGCTGCTGCTGTTGTTGATTATAAAGAAATATTTATAAGTTTTTTGAACTTCAACCAAACCAAATGCCATTAGCTCAAGAAGTTAAGTCCCTCCCTGGAGAATGTGTGCAAGGACACGGAGAGGACATGGCCTTTAAAGAATTTGTTTCCCCCCTGAGAGACCCACTGGGCAAACAACCGGCTCATCAGGGCCAATAATCTTCAGACCGTTGAAGCTGCTAAAACAGGAGGCTGCCCCACGTGGAGAAGTGACCGTCTTAATGACCAGAAACTCGGGTGAGGTGATCAGAGCTTCTGCTGGCTAAGTGAGCATGGGTTAATGCAGGAATGGGGGAAGAAAGGTCAGGTGGCGGTTCTGGTGATCACGTTTCACATGAAAGAAGATGGTGGATATTAAAACAGTGGTAAAGCATTTCTTCCCTGCTCTGAGCCCTGACTCCACCCCAGCGACCCCGTTTCTTCCTTTGGGCATAGAGTTTCCTTCACTGCCTCTCCATCTCCCTTTCCTCCCTTCTCTAATCAAAAGCCAGCTCTGGAAAACCATCAAACTCTTTCACTCTAAGATATTGCGGCAGATAGCAGCAACAATGTCTCCTATTCCACGTGTTCTTCTTACTAGGTGACCTTGACACTCCTCACATTGAGTTGTGGTGTCTGTGTCCCTTCCTCTCATACCCAAATGGACCTTTGTGACTGCCCCAAGCAATAGATCATGGTAGAAGTGATACCACAGGACTCCCAAGGTAGATCAAACTATGCCATGTACTTCTACCTTCTCTGGGGATGCTCACACTGGGAACCTGGCTGCCATTCTCTAAGAAAGCCCCAACGAACCCAGGCAGAGAGACCACATAGACCTAATATAGGTGCTCTTCTACTCAACAGCCTTGCTGAGGTCTCAGCCAAGAGTTAGCGTTGACCACCAGATATGTGAGTATGGACACCTGCAGGTGATCCCTGCCATTGAGTCACCCCAAGCCCTCAAGTCTTTCCAGATGAGGCCCCAAACATGGTGGAGTAGAGACAAGCTGTCCCTGCTGTGTCCTCCCAAAATTTCTGACTCACAGAATCCATTAGCATGATAAGATTGTTGTTTTATGCCACTAAGTTTTGGGGTGATTTGTTATCCAGTGTTATAGTTTGGGTGTTTGTTCCCCAAAATTCATGTTGAAATTTGATCCCCAGTGTGGGAGGTGGGGTCCAATGGGAGGTGTTTGGGTCATTGGGGCCAATCCCTCATGAATAGATTTATGCCCTTCCTCAGGGGTAAGTGAGCTCTTGCCCTATTAGTTCCTGCAAGAGCTGGTTGTTAAAAAGAGCCCGGTGCCTCCCCACCTTGCTTTCTCTCTTGCCATGTGATCTCTGCACACGCAGCCTCCCCTTCTCCTTCTGCCATGAGTGGAAGCAGCCTGAAGTCCTCGCCACATGCAGCTACCTGTGCTATGCTTTTTGTACAGCCTTCAGAACTGTGAGCCAAATAAACCTCTTTTCTTTATAAATTACCCAGCTTTGAGTATTCCTTTATAGCATCAGAAAATGAAATAAATCCATCAATAGTAACTGGAACAGGTAACAATGACTAGTGAGGTTTAAAGTGTTTTCCCTTTCTCACTGAATAATGATGAGAGGTGATGTGGTTGGTACAAAAGCTTTTGGAGTCAGGCTTGGGTTCAAATCCTGGCTTAGGCCACTTACTAGCAGTGTGACTGGGGCAGTTCAATGATGATCTTTTGAACCTCTGTTTCTTCATCTGTAAAATGGCATTGGAGGCTGAAGTGAGGCATGAGTATATAAATGAATATGTGACATAACCTCCCCCTTCTACACCTGCTCTCTCCCATCCCCACCAGGGACAGTGGAGGCTTCACGGTTTAGTCCAAGGACCTACACGAGGGCCATGAATCTCCAAGTAGTGGCTTTTTCCTCTTTGGATGTCTTACACTACATGGGCCTCTTTGAGTTTCTGTTCACTTATATAATCATCTTCCCCAAGGAGGCACAAAGGGCTCATGCCAGAACTAGAAGCAGCCATCTCAGCTCAGAGTTGCAAAAACATTTGGCCTCGAAGTTCTACAATCGCACACATCACTCCTTGCTTGTCTAGTCCATCATCAGAGCAAAGAAGCAGTCACTCAGTCTCCCACACATCTACTTCTCTGAAAAGAGTCTCTTGATGGTTTCCAGGTAAACTCACTGTTCTACCCTTGAACCAGCCCTCCTTCCTGGCCGTGACCCCAGCCACACATTGGTGTCTCCTTCACCCTGATTCCAAGGAGTCTGCAAGGATAAGGAGTGGAAAGAAATGGCTGGCAAGGATACCAATTAGAAAGCCCCAAAGCAGTGATAGAGGCCAAAGGAAGGGAGTGTTGAGAAAGGAAAAAGTCCCCTTTTCCCAGGGTAACCTTTCTAAAGACAGGCATCGAGTTTCTTTGCATCAAATTCACTAACTCATACATGTTCTTAGGCACCTGGCACTGTAAAGCACCAGATATTCTGCCCTTGGCTTTTACAGACCTCAACAGGAACTGATATTCAGATCATTCAAAGTGAACAGGAACATGGCAGATTATGCCTATGACAGATGTTAGAATACTCATCCAATAGGCTTCCTATAGCCATCCAATTTCCAACTTGAAAGTACTTCGAGTGCAATTTCTTCACCGTACTATAATTGTTATTTTCACCACCACATGTGGTGTTGGCACAGCCATTTTAGAAGGGAACCCTCAGCCCCCTGTCCATGCTTCAGCAGAGAAGGATTTTCACACCTGCCTTAGTCTGCTCAGGCTGCTATAACAAATTATCATAGACTGTGTGGCTCAGATAACAAACGTTTACTTCTCACAGCTCTGGAGGCTGGCAGTCCAAGAGCAGGAAGCCAGCATGGTTGGTTTCTTGTGAGAGCTCTCTTCCTGGCTTGAGGACAGCCATCTTCTCCTTGTATACTCACATAGCTGGGAGAGAGAGAAGAAGCAAGCTCCCCTGTCTCATAAGGGCACTAATCCCATCACAAGGACTCCATCCTCAAGACTAATTACCTCCCAAAGGCTTCATCTCCAGATACCATCACACTGGAAATGAATTGGGGCAGAGAAGGAAGGCACAAACATGCAGTCCATAACACCCTCTCCACAATGCTGGAGTATTGGAGACCCTCTTCCAGGGACCTCTCTGCCCCTTAATCTGCCCCTGTGGAGCAGCAGACCGCTTGGTCGGTGGCATCCAGCCACCTGGATTGGATAGCTCAGTTTCTCCCTTGCCTTGAGGAAGTGCAGGGAGGGCCAGGACTCTCTGAGTGGGGACTTCCAGAAGCAGCCAGCAGGCTTCCCTTCTCTCATGGGTCTTCCTCTCTCTGCCAGCAGTGGATGTGTGAGCTGGCTCCGCCCTCCCTGCTGGGTAAGTAAGCTGGAAGCAGCTGTACCTCCAACACCCCACAGGCAGCGGGTGAGGCCTGGGGTTTGAGAGGCAGCAGGAGGCCGTCATTTGGCCCAAGACCTAGTCAAGATCTCCAATCCACTTGCACGAGGGAATCCTGAAATTCAGCATTAGTGAGCAGTTGAGACCACTAATGTGTCTGAAACATCAATCACATTCAGGCTACTTGTATCTTTTCCCCACCTGAGAGAGCCTGAAAGCAGGAAGAGGTGACTAGATGACTCTCCAAGCCAAACCATCTTTTTCCTTCACTTACGGAGTCTGACACTGTCCTCACAAGGCCCTCCTGCTAACCCTGCTTAGAGGTAGGGAGAGGGAGGCTCTGGGAGGATGAGTTATTTCCCAAGGTCACAAAGTTAAGAAGTGGCCGAGGAGAGAGTAGAAACCCAGTCAGTCTGAATCCCAAATCTACTCTCCAGCTTCTCATTTGTTTTACAACCAAGCAAACAGACCCAGAGAGGCAGAGTAACTTACCAAGTTTACACAACCAGTACCAGAGCAGCGATTGGAACTCACTTGAGTACTCATTAACTATTTCCTTTGCACCCTAACTTACTTACGAGGATCCTGAGGGCCACAGAAGGTATGTGACTTGCCCCAGGCCAGAGTCAGAGAGGGCTACTGAGCCCAAGACCAGTTCCTGGGCTGGTACCACTTTCTCTCAAGTACTTCTGTACACTGCGCACGCCAGTTCCCGTTCACTACTGACAACCCTCCTGTCTCTCACCCCTACACAGCCCGCTTACTGCTGTGGGCACAGAGCCTCGGCGTCGGGTTCCAGAGTCCTTTTAATGATACATGCATCTCACTTTCACTTCACTAGTTGGCTTGAGTTTAACCTGCCATGGGATTCTGGGGTCATCCAAAGTGAACTGGTTGTTATCTGCTGTTCCAGGTAGTGAGCGGATGAGCCCTGAGCCTGTCACACGTGGGCTCTGTGGCTGTATCTTTGTTCTCTGGGGAGGCAGGAGGCCAGCTGCAGGCAGATATTTCTTTGGTAATCCCTGTTTAGAAGACACCTCCTTGGGAGAGATTAACAACGACATAGAAACCCTATTCCCTGCCCTCGAGTGTCTTGGCAGCAAACACAGAAATTAGGAGGAGGCAAGGCACCTTTGAGGTCATGTGAACCCACTAGTCCTTCAGGAGGCAGCAAGGTGAACGCAGTAGATCCAAGTAATCAATGCGAGCACGTACAGCACAGAGCATGCTGGGAGTCCACAGAAGGGCAGATCAGAGGCAGAGAGATTGAGGCTCCACGTTGCCAAGACAGATGGCTGGAGTAAGAATTTTACCCAGGTCCCAATCACTATTTAATCCCCTCTCCCAGCCCTAAGTCTTCTTCCGGTACATATATTGCTGCTCTAACCCTCACTGCGCACAGCAGATCCTGTAGCCTGAGCTGTCACTTTGGGCAAGACTCCCTTCTCACCCAGGTCCTCAGGTACTGTGGTATATGGGAATTTGGGAGTATCGTGTTCAGCATCATAATACTTGGATAATGAGTTGAAACTGCAGGTGGAGATCCAATCATTCAGTCAAGTTCCTTAGGGTCACAAGGCAGAATATATAGAGCTCACAGATCTCAGCCATGAGAGTTTCATTGCACGGATCCTTAGACATAAAATGTAGGAAGAAAATTGGTGCGGTCGTCTCAAGTCTCACTTCTCTCAGTTCTGGATGCATGTGGTTCGCAGCTGCCAGGAAGGGCACAGCAACACCTGGGACCAAACCCCGAGCCAGGGGATGCACCCTCTC
>CAUYSK010054874.1:0-57920 GCA_963575035.1 Avahi laniger | reverse complement strand
GGGTTTTAGGAAGGATCCTTCTGGATCCATCCTTAATGTGATGTCTGTTGAACGTTTGTCATCACGTCTCACCTGGAGCAGCCTTGTTCCTTTGAGGAAAGGGAACCAAGTGAAGGGGACCGACACCTGATGAGAGCCTGCCGTGTTCCAGGCACTGGGCTAGGTGCACCACCTAACCGTTATCCACATTTCACAGAGAAACCAAGGATGGGAGCCCGGTCTGAAATAGATCCCCAAGCAGAAGCTCTTTTCTGGAGCCCCCAAAGCCCCCTGGAGGGGCAGGGAATCTGGCTGTAAAGATGGAGGAATGGCAAAGGTGGAAGAGGGCCCTGTCCTTTCTGGGTGAGGTACAGGAGACATAGAAATCTAGGGCTTGGGGAACAGATCTGGGGCCACGCTGAGATGGGCCCTCCTGTCTTCCCTCCATTCCATCACCGAAGACTGACTGGGACCTAAGCAACTGGGTCAGGAAAGAGCAAGAGAGCAGCTAAACACGCAGTTCCAGGGGGCACTGGAGCAGATAAGAAAATGGGAAATATAAAGGGTATGCACACTCCCATCCTCCGCCTACCCCACCCCACCCCCAAAGGAGACTGATGGGTTTTGGATGAATTTTCACTTTATTTTGCATATTTTATATATGTAAAATTAGAAACATACTACTTTGAAACCTGCTTCTACCACTTCATGTTTATCTTACCATGTTACTAAGTATTTTTCTACATCCAATGCTACCTAGTATCTCTTGTATGAAGTTTTCATCATATATTCTCCCATGCCTCTTTGTTGTTTTCCTTTGTGTGGTGGCTTGCTTTTTGTTTTGTTTTTGTTTTTTTTTTTTTTTGAGACAGAAACTCAGTGTGTTGCCCGGGCTAGAGTGCCGTGGCATCATCCTAGCTCACAGCAACCTCAAACTCCTGGGCTCAAGCGATCCTCCTGCCTCAGCCTCCTGAGTAGCTGGGACTACAGGCATGCGCCACCATGTCCGGTTAATTTTTTCTATAGAGTTTTAGTTGTCTGATTAATTTCTTTCTATTTTTAGTAGAGACGGGGTCTCGCTCTTACTCAGGCTGGTCTTGAACTCCTGAGCTCAAACAATCCACCTGCCTCGGCCTCCCAGAGTGTTAGGATTACAGGCGTGAGCCACCGCGCCCGGCCTGGTTTTTTTATTTTAAAAATAATTTTTTATTCTTATTCTCTATTTGATGCAATATTGGCTCATACCTTCCTTTACTTCTTTTTCCCCCCTTTAGTTCTTTAATCATAGTGTCCTTTAGTTGTTTCAATATACTATGGCCACTTTGAATTCTTTTTCTGTCAAATCCAACATCTTGCCCTCATAGGCATTTTCTGTTGCCTTCTTTTTTCCCCAGTGTGTGGGCCATACTTTCCTCCTTCTTTGAATATCTCATGACTATTTGTTGGAAAGTGGACCTCTTAGATAATATATTGTAATTCTGGGTACTAGCTATCTCCTCAATCTGGGACTTATTATTTTCTTGTTTACTTTGCTTAGCCATTGGGTGGATTATTATAGTGTTGTCTGTTCCCCCTCCCCTTGCAGCCTCTGATTGAGTCTCAAGATTTGCCCTTGGTGGGGGGGTGGGCACAGCCTTCAGTATGCCCAGTTACCCTGGATGGTTGTGGTTTGAAAGAATGTTGCAAAGCTGTTTGTTTTCCCTGACCAAACTCAACTGTTAGGCTCCCTAATTGTCAGCTGATTACTCTATAGTTCTGAATAATGCCCTGGGCATAAATAGCCTCATAGATAATCTAATCAAATTTGGGCTCCTTTGAAGGGATAGTCCCTAAAGTCAGTGTTTGAAATGTTTTTCTGACCTCCTAGCCAGACTACTGTTTAGCCTGTATCTCCAATAAATGTACTGATTTACCCCAGTTCCCTTTCTCTACCACTTTCAAAGGTTTTGAGACTTTGAGACCCTTAGACTTGAACTTCGTATTGTTGTAAATGAAGTCAGTTCCTATAGGGAGGCATTTGGAGCTTTCTGTTCTATGACTGGCTTCTCTGAGCCACAGCTCTGTTGTTGCTGGTGGGGACAATGTCCCATCTCTGATACCCTAACTTCAGAAGCTGAATGTTCCACTATGTGGGGAGTGGGGAAACCGCATTCCACAAGCTGAGGCCCACTGAATGTTATTGCTTGCCCCACCCCCCACACCCTCAGCTCTTCTCGTAAGTGTCCCTGTGTCCCCATGGAGATGGGGGTCTGAGGCCCAAGAACATGACCACTGGAGAAAGCATGAAGGCAGGAGGCCTGGGCTGGCTCTCACTGATAAACGTGTCCTATATGTGTTCTCTGATCCTCCACAATCATGCTGCCCAGTCCTCCTTGCAGCTAGCTGTGTTCATGTGACCAGGACCTGGCCCAAGGGACAGGAGCAGAAATGGTGTGTGCACTCCAAGGGGAAGCTCAAAGAAAGTGGTATGTGTTCTGGAAGCAAGACACAGTGGTGGGGGCGGGGGTTGGGGCAGCTATCTTGAAACATCTTGAAACTCAAGTCATGCGTGGCAGGAGCCTGGCTCTACCAGTGAAGCTGCTTCACCAACCTGGATCCTCCTCCTCAACTTGTATGTGTACAAGAACTAAATTGTGTACTGTGTACACAATTCTATCTAGGGCCCTCCTATTACAGCTACTGGGTGGGGAAGAGTGGGGGTCCCCAAGGATCATGGCGGGTTTGTGGGTCTGCTTCCCCCAACAGACCAGGTGAGCCTTAAGGACAGGGGCACTTCTTACTCATCTCAAGTCCCCGAGGGTGCCTGGACCATGACTGGCACTGGGGATGGGAGGGAGGAGGTGGAAGGGCTGCCTGAACCTGGAGCAGGCTGGAATCTGTGTTCTCTCCTTACTATCTTAGTCAGTTTGGGCTGTTATAACAAAATATCACAAACTAGGTGGTTTAAACAACAGAAATTAATTTCTCACAGTTCTGGAGGCTGGAAGTCCAACACTAAAAGCACTGGTAGGCCCGATGTCGCTGAGGGCTCTTTTCCTGGCCTGCAGACAGCTGTCTTCTGGTCATACGTTCACATGGCAGAACAAGTAAGCTCTAGTCTCCTCTTCTTATAAGGACTCACTCTTATCACAGGGGTCCCATCCTCAGGACCTCAACTAAACTAAATCACTACCCAAAGGCCCTACCTCCTAATACCATCCTGTTGGGGGTCAGGGTTTCAACATATGAATTTTAGGACATAAAATGCAATCCATAACACCACCATCATGGGGATGGAGGACATGGACTTACTAACACCCCCATCCTTGAAGGCTCTGGTGGGGTCAGAGGAGCCCTAATATGTGGTGCCATATGGCAGACGTTCTCCAATACCACATATCTGTAGGGCCTCTGGGAAGGGCCCAGAAAGTGCCAACTTCTCTGATGAGGTCACTGCCATACCCTTGAAGCCCAGTCTCATGAAACAACAGAATTCTGCTGCTTGGGGGCAGCACACCTGTATGTGTCCACATTGTAAGGGTGAGACACAGGGAGAATGGGGGGACAGGACTCCTAGTATATTTCCTCTCTCCAGGACTCACAGGTCTTTGGGCTGCAATGGTCTAGAAGAGGCTGGCCCAGGTGGAAGATCCTGGCTGAGCCTGGCAGCTCCTGCCACTGAGCCTCACAGCCACCCCAGACTATAGCCCTTCCTTCCACATGCATCTGAAATACAGAAACCAAGACCCCAAGAAGGTAAGCAAGTCCAGGAACACATCTTGGCCTTGGGTGGGCTGGGACCAGTACAGGACTCCTGACCCCTACGCAAACTATGCCCAGACCTACTAAGCAAAGCCCTCCCTACTTTGGACCTCAGTTCCCCTGGCTGTTAAGCAGGCTCAACGACCCTGACCTGTTTGGGACTGGATGGCCCACAGACATCAAAGGCCTTGGAGGACCCCATGGCCTGCTCCCTGGCCAGTCTGTTGTGTGAAGGCTGTGCTGACAGGCTCTCCAAAGGATGGCCCAGCCATGGCCAGCAGGCCTCCTGGAACCTGTCCTGGGTGCTAGGGCTTCAGCAGGCAGGCGATCATACTGCCTTTGAGACCAGGGCCCAGCAGGGGTTGTGCCACTTCAGAGATTCCAGACCACCTGTGGAACTGAAATGAGGCTTTGTGGCCTCACACAACAGTGGGACCCAAAAAGGCAGGTGAAGGAGGATTTCCACTCTTCTGTTTTACTGTTGAGGACACTGCACCAGGTCTAACAGTGAGTGAGGGCAGGAGAATGGATGGTGGGGAACACAGGGCTGGTCACTTGGAGCAGGCACACTGATGGACAGGAATGGGCAGCCTCGAGCCTGGCTCTGGCCGGATATACGTGCCCCTCCCTGGGCCCCAATCTCACCTCTAAATAGCAGTGAGCCCACCTCATTTCATATGATTGTTTCTGCCCTGCAAGGAAGACAGAGTAGCAAGGCCTGAGGGTCAGTGTGTGAAAGAGGAGGCACAGAGCTGAGTCCACACATGGTACACATGGGCAAGAGAGCAGGCCCATGGGACAGGCCTAGGACTAAACCTGAGAGGCTGATGGCTGCCATAACTGTAGCTCCTGGCCCTGGGACAGCCAGGCCTGGGTTTGCAAGAGCTGAACAGGGGAAAGATGAGCAAGGCTTTACAGTTGCCCCCTCGCCACCCTCCCAGCAGGCAACTGAGCCCAAGGCAGCATCTGAGAACCCAGGTCCTGTGAAGGAGAGTCCTGGAACCCAGGTGGAGCTGAGGAAGCAGAGGACAGCTCAGGAGCCCCGCCCAGGCCCTGCCTCCCAGCCCACCACCCACCCCTCCTGGCTGCCCTCATGACTGTTACTCCGCACCAGTCCACACTGCAACTTCCACACCCTGACCCCCACATAAGCACATTTATGTCCCAGGAAAATCCCAACACGGGTGCCTGTGGAAGCTTCCTCCCCGCAGAGTGGCTAAGGTGGGACCTCTCAGGTTCAGTGTGGGTGGGTCTCAGTTTGTCCCAAATTGTGCTGTCCCATGCCACAGCCTCCCAGGAATGGAAGCAGTCTGTGCCTTTTGCACATCCCTGTCTCAAATCCTGCCCCTCCGGAAACTCATCTGGCCGCTGTGGCCCTGAGCTGTCTCCCAGGGGACTCTGGCCTCCTAGCCTTGGAAGACTGAATGGAAGAGATCGTGAGCAGGGGCTCCAACTTCTCTCCACCCTTTTTTCTTCCATCATCTCATCCACTTGTGAGTCTATCCACATGCCCACCGTCCCTGCGTCCACCGGACAAGTGCTGTAGCCTGCTGGCTTCGGGGGTGACCCAAGCAGTCTTCTTCCCATCTGCTCTGCAGTGGCTAACTGTGAATGGGGCTTATGTGGAAATAACACACATATGGGCCCAGGGCACAAGTTGTCTGCCCCACCCCCACCTCCAACAGGAACTACTGGTGAGGGGCAGGGTCTGTTCTACACCTTCGTGTACTTGCCACACACAACTTCTAGGACAGGCCCTGGGCCACCTGTAGAGAGCCAGGCTGGTACAGGTAGTGCAGACCCTACCACCGGGAAGCAGATGCTCCAGGCACCAACTCCAACATAGAAGAGGCTTAAAGACCACCTACTTAACCCACCTCCAAACGGACACCTGAATTCCATCTACACTGTCCTGTGAGTACAGCCTCTGCTTGGCCACCCCTAGGGATGGGGAGCTGCCCAGGGCAGAGGCTGCCTATCCCAAGTTAGGGAAGCTGCGACTGCACAACATTCCAACTTTCCCACCAGATTCTGTCCGTCTCCTTTCCCTAGATTCCAGTGCTGCAGGCATCGCCCAGGATATGATGCCCGACTCATTCATTCAACAGGCAGTGACTGACACCTACAAGGTGTCCAGCACTGAGGACATCAGACTCTTCATACCTATTAATTAAGAAGAGCAGAGAGGCTGAGTCCTGCTCTGGTACTGCCAAGGATGCTGTGGGTCCTCTAACTCATCCTGAACATCAAGAGACAGGAAGATCAAGGTTGGCAAACACATCTCCCAGGAAGTGACCCACAGAGTCCTAAACGGTGAAAACTGTGGGTGCCTAACAAGTGCACTGATGATGCCTGCTGGTGAGGAAGACAGGGTGTGGGGGTATCAACACCCCAGGATGGATGGTGGCCAAGAGTCCTGCCACTGGGATAGGATACAGGTGCACATCCTTGGTCCTGAGTGCTCAGAGGCACCACTTGAGGTGAGCACAGTGGTCAAAAGCAGCTTTCCTGGTGGGACGGGAAAAGCCACTAAGGTACCAAACGAGAGTGCTCAGTATCCGCCAATCCCCACCAGAGAGTGGGCACCTGAGGCTGCTGCCTTTGAGGCCACTATGAGAAGACAGGGAGGGCACGCGGCCTGGTGCTCACAGGTGACAAGGGAGAAGGCATTTAGGTGGGACTAGACTTGCTTCTCACACTGTACTCTGGAGAGCCCAGGGCTTCCTGAGGGGCCTTAGCAGCCACTGGAAGCGAAGTGAAGTGGTCCCACACACCTCCATCCCAGCACCTGGCACAGTGGGGTCCACCTGATATGGTTTAGGAAAAAAAGATTCTGAGACTAAAACACTTGATCATTTAAGCTTCTGAGAAACTGGTCGGGAAGGAAAGAACAAAGCATGTCCAGAGGACATAGTCTATCTCCATAGAGCCCTGGGAGGCAGCAGGCACTCACCTGGCAGCTGGGCCCAGCAACTCAGAGACAAGCAAGCTCTCGGCCCTGTAGAGGACACACCCCCTACACCTCACACTGAGGGAGACCTCACACGCCCAGGAGAGCAGGCAGCTGCAGGAAGAGCAGGGCCTGAGTCCTGCTCATCATGAGAACCCTCCCCAGAGACACAGGAGGGATCCCAGCCACAAAATGCCGTGCTCAGGGTCGGGCTCCAAAGGCCTCGCTGCAGCTGGCTCTGGATGGAGGAGCATCCTGAGGACAGACATCACCCCAGCCACGCAGGTGAATAATCGGCCCCAGCACGGCCAGGACAGGAGCAGGTTGTGGCAGTGAGGAATAAGAGAAGAGTCTTGGTCCTGAGGAGTTACAGTGTTATGGGCCAACCATCCCTGGGGAAGCCAGGAGAGCCAGCCAGGAACTATGCCTGCCCCACTCCACTCCCTCCCTCAGCTCCACCCATCCAGCACATCCTGCTGCTGCAGAATCCCCGGCCGCTGGCATCTAATCTGTGACACCTCAAACAGCTGCAATTTCACAGTCTCAGCTGACAGGCTCAGCCATGCAGGATGCACAGGGACCAAGTACACGATGCCAAAATGCTACCCCAGACACGTGACGGGAGCAATGTGAGCAACACAGCACAAGGCAACAGGGCCCAAAAAATCAGCAATGAAACCTGTAAAAAACAAACATATACAATCTTCATAGATGCATTTAAAGCAAGAAACACACTTCCATGACATAGAGCTGTCAGCAATGACTGTCACCTCTGTGTTTGGAGAGATGTAAAAACAGGAGAAACCGCTTTCCTTCGGGAACAAGGGTCTCTTGGTGGAAGAAATAGTCAGAATGAAAACTATGTGCCAATTCAGCTGCCATGATGTGAGTTCAAGAAGAGAATGAAATTAAAGGACAAAGCAGTGAAAAGAATGTACAAAAATACACCTATTTCACGTACATTCAAAGAGGAGGCTAATAGCTGTGGTCAAACGCTGCCTGGAATCGCAGCTTCAGGCACCAAGCGGTGCTGTGCAAATGGAGAAGCAACAAATCTGCTAGAGACATGGAGCAGATGATCACGTCCTCCTAACACCAGCCTCTATGAAACCACCCAGTCCAGACAACCCTTTCCAAAAGTATTACTAACATGGTCACAGCTGAGAATAAAAGCACAAATATTGCTGGAAATCTATGTAGCCTGTTTTACTGTCTTCAGTGACTTATGTGCAAACCTAAGACTCATTTCTGAATGCCTGATCAAGATTTATTCATGTGAAGCTGTAAGTGAGAAACTCTGGGGGAACATGGTACACTGGACTCTGAGCCAAAGCGCTAAAAACACCACACAGTGCCCCGTGCTCCTCTATCTGGGCGCTGAGCAAGGCCTGGCCAAACATTCCTACTTTCTTTATGGAAAGGAACTCCACCAAGTCAACTCAACATGGGGGCCACCCATACCCTGTGGTCAGAGGCCAAGGGACAGGATCTTATGGCAACAGGGGAATGTCCCAGAGTCATGCTGCTGAGTGAGGCTATGACTAAAGTGGAGACACAGGGGATGACATGTTGCCTATACAGCTGCGAGCGAGGCTTGCTGACACGCAGCCACGACCTGAGTCCCAGCCCTCGACTATCTGCCCTCAGGCATTGTGCTGGGAGTCCAGCCAACACAGGTTTGGCCACCAGCCCCACAAACCGGGCCTTCTGAGGGGCAACGAGAGGTGGACCCTGGAACTTGTGACGTATGGAAGCCTGTCTGGTGGTGGTAGGTACTGCCACCCGTTGGCCTGGAGGGCAGCTTTTCTCGACTTGGACAGACAGACATCTTTACCCTGTGACACAGCAAGGCTCAGCCAGCCAACCCAAGACCAGAATCAGCCCAGTCTGGCCCCAGGTCCAGCTAGGGTGAGGCTCTGGTCTGTTTTAGGCTAGGCTGGACCTTTCCAGAATATTTCCTCACATTCAGATGATGGGACAGGTGATAAAGTCAAACCTTGATTCCCAGGGACACGCAGGGAACGGGCCATTCTGATAACTGAGACTCCGTGCTCGCAGGCACCCATGCCTGTCCTAGAGTGCTCTCCCATCTCAGGCGGACAGTCTGGGCCATGTGACCACACCGTTGGGGAGCACAGAACCGCAGACACTGGCAGCCAGGGGCAGGCGTCGATGATAGCCGTCAGTCATCTGCTGTGGATGAGCAGGGCAAAGGAGAACAAGCCGAGGCCACATGACCACTAGGGCACTCCTGGAAGGCTTCAATTTTGACCATGGCCCTAAGAGCCACGCACCTCCGCCGCATCTGCCACTGCCTCCTGAACACTGAGCGCAGTGTGCGCAGCTGCCCCACCTCCCGCGTAGAGAAGCAAGGCTGGCCCTCTGCAAAGCGGATGACCGTGTCAAAGGACATGGCTGCCTGCTCCCAGGCTGCCTCCTCACCCTCACCGGAGTCTTCTGCACTGTCTTGGCTGGCTTTTGTTGTTTTTTCTGGATTCCAAACGGTCCCTGCTGGCGACATAGCAGCGGGGGACTGCACCTCTTCCACCTCTCCTTCCATTGCACCCCATTCTTTGGCCTCGCTTTTATGAAGTCTGTTGCTTGGGCAAGAGGGACCCTCCTTCACGAGCTTCAGGATGTGAGCAAAAGTCTTACTGTGAGGCTTAGCTCTGAAGCAGTCTGTCTCTTCCTCCCCCTCCTCCCCTTCCTCCTCTGAAGAGCCTTCAGCAAATGTGACCGCCGGCCACAGCTTCCTCCAGGCCCGTCTGAAGACTTGGCTGGGCACCGCGTTCCAGGCACAGGCCACGTTGAATATGGCATCATTCATGCTGTAGCGGGTGTGGAAGCCCTGTAGGGTGACGGGAGGGTTGATGAAATTTCTCATGAAGTCCCTTCGAATGCCCTGCTCCATGGGTTGAATTAATGAGGCAACGCTGGCAGGCAGGAAGATGGTGAAAATGTTATTGGAAACCAGCTCAGATTCCTGCGGGTGAGCCCGGGAGTTGTCCAGCAAGAGAATGGCCTTGCTGTCTTCAGGCAAACCTATGGTTCTGAAGTGCTCTCTCACCGAGGGAACAAAGATATGATGGAACCAATCAGAAAAAATCTCCTTGTCCACCCAGGTGTTCCCTTGGGCCTTGTAGGCAACAGGCAGGTGCTGGATGCCTTTGAAAGCCCTGGGGCCACTACACTTCCCAATGGCCAAGGGCTTGATTCTATGGGAGCCTGTGGCATTGGCACACATCAGGACAGTCAGCCTGTCCTTGCTGTGTTTGAGGCCAGGCAAGGCCCCACCTTCTGGGGTGGGGTTTGGCAGGCACCGCCAGAACAGGCCGGTCTCATCAGCGCTGTAAACCTGCTCAGGGGACAGACCATGCTCAGCAGTTAAGCTCCTGAAAAACCCACAGAACTGCTCAGCCGCTTGGTGGTCAACCACCTGCTTCTCGCAGGACGCATCTAGCTTTTTAATGCCATGTCTGGCCTTGAAACGCCAAAGCCACCCTCCAGAGAACACACAGGGCTCAGTGAGCTGCATCTGCTCGTAGAAGTCCTTGGCCTTTTCGATGAGCATGGGGCCTGACACAGGGACACCCTCGGAGCGCTTCCCCAGGAACCACTCGTATAGCACACGGTCCAGGTGCTCGAGCTTAGGCGTGTGCAGGGTGCGCCGCTGCTCCAGTGCCTTGTTGGAGTCTGAGTTGGCAAAGAACCTGAGCAGCTGGGCCTTGTGGGCCTTGATGTCGTACAGGGTGGACATGCCCACGTTGTACTCCTGCATCAGCGCCTTTCGGCTCTCCCCCCGCTCCAGGCGTGTGCAGATGTCGATCTTCTCCTTCAGGGTCAGCACCACCCTCTTCCGCTTCTCTCCTCTGCTCTTCCCGGCAGCCTGCTTGGAGGCCATGGGGAGGGGTGGTTGGTCCTGGGGTTCGCAGGCCCCTTCCTTCTCCTCCTGCTCCCCTCCCGTGCCTCAGTCTCTCCCTCTCCACTCTGCCCACCCTGCCCTGCTGATCCTGGGCACGAGCCCCAGTCCCTCCTGGGCTCCTCCCTCCACCTGCAGCAACACTAGCCTCAGCCTTCCAGAGTGTTCCAGGCTTCAGCACACTCAAGCCTTGGCTCCTCGCAATGTAGTCGGCTGCTGGTCCACCCTGCGGTGGAGTGACCAACATCAGCCTGTCCTGGACTGCTCCATACGGCTGGAACTTTGGCCTCCTCTGTGGGTACCGTGGCAGCAGCTCCTTTCAGACACTGGCCAGGTTTCAGGTTAATCAAGGATTTACTGCAATGGGCTGTGGGTGCCTCTCTCCAGAGTCCACAGCAGCGTCTCATAGGCACAGTGCTTGAGGAACTGGAAAGCAGAGAGAAAAAGAAAGAACATGACAGAGCGCCTGAGAGCATCTGCATTACTCTAGACACACCAACACAGGAGCTGTGGGGGAGAGGCTTTCCCCGGGGGCTGCGCAGCCGAGCCCAGCCGAGCCCACTGATGTGCTGTCACACTGGTTCTTCCCAGCTGCTACCAAGCAACCCTGGAGTCACTCACTATGGCTGGAAACTAAAAGTGGCTCTCATGAGAGCAGTCTGGCCTTTACTGGGGGAAAATGTTAAGGGAGAGGCCATCAGATGAAGCCAGGAAGTCAGAGACGCTGGGCTGACCCAAGAGCAATCCTCTCACTTGCCCAAACTCAGTTTCTTGCAGCAACTGCTCCTTCTAGAACAGCAGAAGCAGGAGAAAGAGGGATGCCGGGAGTAGGAATTCCACAAAACCATCCAGGGCTGAGGATCTCATGAACCTCCTCTGAAACAATGCCCATCAAACCCCACTGGAGCAGGGTTCCTAAAATCCTCTCACCAAAAGGCCCCAAACTGCCTCTACAAAACTAGGCCTTGGAAGTTTCTCTAGAATAGTGGGCCTCAAACTCCTCCATGAGCTGGGAGGTGCTGTCAAAGTTTCCAACAACCACCTGACCTCCATGACCACACATCTGTATTCTGCAGGGAGCGCCTGGGAGCCGAGGAGTGTCAGGGGGCAATAGGAGTTACAAACACAGGTCCCTTTCTCAGCGGAGGACATCCTGAATCACACAGACCTCTCAGGGTTACTGTGGACAGCGTTTGTTTTAAAAGTTTTTATCCCAGGGACCATGTTTGGGGATAGAAACTCAGTTTGGGGCAAGAACAAAAACGGACCACAAAAAAAAAAAAAAAAGCGCGAAGTCTCCGTCTCGTTTCTTCTGGGGTCAAAGGTACCTCGTGACTAATCCTCCCCGAAAGTGGAAGCCCGAGAGGGGTCTGGGTTGGGCGTCAAGGCCAGGCACGGCGGTGGCGGAGTTCCAGGGAGGGTCGTGGGCTGGATCTGTCCGGGCCCTCGGTAGGGCGGGCGGCTCCAGGGCTCGGGCCCTGGAGCTCGGAGAGGCTCCCCGGGAAGGGGCGCTGCTGCCCGAGGTCCGCCCCTCCCGCGGCCCCTACCCGCGCCCAGCAGGGGCCGGAAAGTGATCGCCCACGCCCGCCCGGCCTGGCCTTCCCACTCTTCCGGCCCGCTCCCCACTCACCCTGCGAACCCCGAACAACCGCCGCCGCCGCCGGCCGGATGTGCCTGCCGCTTTGGTCCGCGCCTCGCCGCCTCTCTCAGCCGCTTCCGGGACGCTCTAGGCAGGCTGGAGGACTCGGCATCTCGGTGGGGTTTGGGTGACAAAGCCGGCTTTGCGGGAGCCGGCTGGAGGCGGAGGGAAAGCGGGAGGGGCGGGGAGTTGGAGGGGTACGGAGGGAGGTGGGAGAGGCATGGAGCAGGCGTGGGGCGGGCAATGTGTGGCCTCGCCCGCAGACGCTCCGGACTCCGCTTTCTCCACATGTAGGATGGGCGCAGGGCGACTGGAGTCCCAGGTTTTACGAGTGAAAACCCCGTGCAGGAGACGTTGGGGTCTTGTGGCCTCGGGGAAGCGTCAGCGCGGAGGGCGACTTTGGATTTAGTACCCCCCGCCCGGGACAGCCTTTGACTGATGGGACAGTGTCTGGTGGGGGAGGGCAGTGATCACTCCTCTTCCCGCGGCGGAACCCGATCGCCAAGGTCTGTTTTCGTCCCGCTCGACCGCTTACTTGGCTAGAGCCTATCTATACCTCACTTAGGTGATTTACCAGATAAGATTTGAAACTTTTGAGCTGGTGAGACCTCTGTGCGATCTGGGCTTGAGCTGCAATGAGTTGAGACTGTTGTGGACCCCAGGTGATGGCTGTAACGTGCACGGGACGTGGGCGAGTCTTTGAGAACCGAGGCAGGACTGTGCCGGCTGAACGATGGCCTCTAGGATGTCCCCAGCCTAATCCCCAGAGACAGTGAATATATTACTTGGGAAAAGGGACTTCGCAGATGGGAGTAAATTAAGCTTCGTGAGATACGGAGATGATTCTGTTTATCCAGGTGGACCCAACGTACGGCCTCCCTTGGTTCCTGGGCCTCCCGAGGGCACCCAAATCTGAGAATCCGCGAGTCCCTGATACAAGATGGTGTAGTATTTGCATATAACCCAACGCATCCTTCCCTCTGCTTTAAATCATCTCTGTATTACCTATAATACCTAATGCAATGTAAATGCTGTATAAATAGTTGTTATTGCTGTATTGTTTAGGGAATGATGATAAGGAAAAAAGTCTATACATGTTCTGTACACATGCAATTTTTTTTTAAATATTTCCGATCACAGATACGGAACCCACGGGTACAGAGTGTGGACTGCACTCACAAGTGTCCTTATGAGGTCAAGTGAGAGAAGACAATGCCATGGCGAAGGCAGAGAGCAAAGCAAACATGACAAACAGAGGTTGGAGAGATGGAGGAAGGGCCACAAACCACAGAATGCAGGTGGCTCTAGAAGTTGGAAAGGCAAGGAAACAGGTTATCTCCTGAAGCCGCCACCAGAAGGAACCAGCCCTGTGGACACGCAGATTTGAGCCCCTTTAGACTAATTGCAGACTTCTGACCTCCAAAACTGTAAGATAGTAAGTCTGTATTGTTTTAGGCCACCAAATTTACGGTAACTTGTTACAACAGCAACAGGAAACTAATACAGATTTTGGTGGCTCACACCTGCTTACTTCACAGTCTTCCCTCGGTGCCCGGGACCCCTCATTCCTGGTTCTCCTCCCTCCTTTGCTGATTCCAGGGTCACTCCAGCTCTCTTTTCTCTGTCTTGACCCACTCCCTGGGGGTTCTTCCAGCATCATGCCTTTAAATGTCGTCGAAGGCTGGCAGCTCCCACATTCATGTCTTCTGCCAGGACCTCTCCCCCGAAATCCAGACTCCTGTCTGGGACCCAATGTCTCTGCACAGTTTCTAACAGTACCTCAGACACGGCCTTTCCAGACCTGCACGCTGGGGCTCTCACCCAGCCTTGCTCCCACCCTTGAACCTGCACCCCCTCCATTGTAGTAAATGGCAACTCACCGTCCATTCCCTCAGGCCAGGAAAAACAGTCACCCTTGACTCTCTTGGTCTCTAATACCCACATCCTCTAACTTGAAATTCACCCAACATCCGACCTCTTCCCGTCCCTCCACCTGCCCTCCCTTGGTCCACACCTCCGTGATCTTGCAGTTGCCGCCTCCCTGCTCTCTTGGTTTCTGACCTTGGCCCCCTATCAGCTGTAGACCGCTGCCTACCGAACCACCCAGAACTTAGTGGCTTGAAACAGCACCACTTTATTGCATGTGATTCTGTGGAGCAGAAATTTGGGAATGCAAGGTCAGATGAGTTTTTGAAAGAGGAAGAAACTGAGTCACAAAGCATATCAGGCACATGGTGGGACCACTGGACTAATGCTCCCTTGGCAGGGTCTCCTAGGACAGCGAAGTCCCCAGTGGGTTGGCTGCATCCCTGCGTGTGACACTCTGCTGCCGCCTCGTGGACACAAGATTGCATGCACCTCCCAGGACCTGGACAGCACTGGCAGGGGTGGGGCTTGGCACAGAACTGGGGCCCAACCCCCAAGATGCATGGGAATCCTGCAGGTGCTCCTACCACCGGGACCCTCGGGCCTCATCTCAAGGACCAAGTCCACTCTGGTAGTGGGGAGGGCTCAGAAAAAGGGGAAAAGAAGGAATAAGATACACTGGTATCTCCTGGAGCCTGGCAGTGAGGGCTCCCCACCCCTTGCCATCCCCCAGTTCAGAGGGTCAAGCCCCCCCCAGATTTCCTGGACACAGCAACAGCCTCCTTCCTGACTGGCCTCACCATCCCCACTCGCAGCTGGAGGGGCCTTTGAGAGGGTCAGTCTGGGGACCTCAATCCCTGTCCCTGAATAAAGCCCAGTCCTCACTGGGCCACAAGAACACGCCTGAGCTGACCGCTTGTGGTCCTCTCACAAGCCCACAGGCTATGCCCCGTTCATGCCGTCCCCTGTTCCTGCAGCCCTGAGCCTGGAGGCAGGCCTGATCCCCAGTGATGCCCCTCGCTCAGCTTCTGAAGGCCTCAGGTGGGGGAAGTCACCCGCTAGCCCTCGCTCTGGTGGGTCTCACAGTGACAGGGTTGGCCGGGCCTCCAGCTCCCTGGCAAAGGGTACTTGTGAAACCCATGCCCAGCTGTCAGAGAAGGGGCCTGACCTAGGTGAGTCTGGGGTCTCTTCTGCTCATGCCAAGAGGCAGGAGTGGACATGGGCAGAGAGGGCAGAGGGACAGAAACAGCTTTGAGAGCCACTGGAGGCAGAGGGCAGGGGCAGGGACGGTGCCTGTTGCCACCTTGGTGCTGAGACTAGAGGGTAGCAGGTATGAGGCAGGGCCCCTGATGGTACCTTTGTGAGAACCAGGAAGAGGCACTTTCTCTGGTGATGCAGGGCCCTTGGGGAGTTAGGGGGGCTGGATCCCAGGATGGGGGCAGGGCTGCAGGTGCTCCGCCAGGGAGGGCTGGGGGGAGCAGGTGCTGAGGGGCCCCAGCTGCCCAGCCTGCTGCCTGGAGAGTCCTCGAGGGACTTAGTGCCCCCAACACACATGCACACAGGTTCTCTCACATATGGCACCACATGTACACACATTCATGCTCACATAGTTTGCACATACAAACATACCCTCACACGTAATCTGACATACACACAGCTTGCAAGTCATGCCCTTAATTTCCAGAACCCCAGATGGGGGCCTGTCACTGAGAGTGCTCCCAACTCTCGTGGTCCGTGATCTGACCATAACAGGGTCACCCTCCTGATCTATGAGTGCATTTTTCCAAAGGAAAGGACTCACAATGGCGTACACAGAAATCGGTTGTGATTTTGCGATTAACATGCTATCTTAATTTTTAAAAATTAAGCCTACACAAAATAAAAAATTCACACAGTGGCGATGTGTGCTCCAGCATGGGACTGTGCGGCAGCCCCAGGAGGTGGTGGTGGGACTCTGCACCAGGTGGGTCTGCTCCCAGGAGACCCTGGACCTGACCCGGCTTCTCTGGCCCCGGCTGGTATCCTGACAGGGATCGGAGCAACCCCTGCACTATGTGAACGGGCAGGATCTCCAGAGAGCCCAGCTGGTTTGGGCCATGGCAGTCAGGTGGGAGACCAAGAGAGAACAGGAAAATCTGGAGCCCAGGAGGTGAGCAGCAGAGCAGAGGAAAGAGGTCAAGGCTGAGTCAGGTGACGCCACACCCAGACCTGGTCCACTGCATGGAGGGGACTGCAGGGAATCATGCCCCTTTGTGATAGATCTTTCTAGAAGGTGGGATACCAGAGGATCCAGGCTCAGTTTAGGTTCAGGGGCTGCAGTCAGTGTATGCCCAAAGCATGAATGACAGGGGACAGGGGTCAGATTGTGACCAGGATCAGGGTTCAGTCAGTGACCAGGGTGTGACCACAATTGAGACTTGTTTGGTGACCAGAGTCAAAGTTCAGACTGACCATAGTAAGGGCTCAGTTTTGGGCTGAGGTCAGAGTTCAACCCATGGCCACGGATAGGGCTCTAGGGAGATCACAGTACTTTAGCTGTGGCCATCTGGCCAGTCTTGAACCCCCAGCATGACTGACAGTCGGGGCCAATGACTCTGGGGGTGTCCCATGCATGGCAGGTAGATCCTTAGCCTGGACACACCGGAGGCCAGTGGCACCCCCAAGCTAGGACAAGGAAAAATGTCTCCAGGTGTTGCCAAATCGCCCATGTTTGAGAACCACCACCTTAGAGCAGTCACTTCATATCAAATCAGATCAACAAACATTTACACGCCTGTAAATATTTGAGGAATGAAAGTTCCAGGCTGGTGCTAGGTACTGCATGTCTTGCATACAGAGACAAGAAAGGCTCCTGTGCAGGGGCAACCGGAGTCCCAAGGAGCTGGGGCTGGGGTGTAGGGGGGATGGGGCAGACAGGCAGCCAGCCACACGGAACAGTGAAGTCACACTCATTTTAACTACTGTGTGAGACACCTGAGCTTACAGAACTATGGGCTGGAGGTGTGTTCAGAGAGAAAGTTCTGGGTGGGCAGAGTGGAGAAGAGGCCATACTTGCACTACGTGACCTTGAGAAAGTCCCTGCGCCTCTCTGGGCCCAGGCCCCTCGCCTGCCAAAGGAGAGACAATGTTCATGGAAAAGAGCCCAATGCAGCGGGTGCAGGCAGTGGGGAGGGGACACCCTGGAGGGTCTGGGGCTCCCCCAAGGGAGCCCATAGACTAGTTGTCGGGGCTGCTGAATCCCAGGGAGCTCTGGGTCTCAAGTCATCCCTGACTCATATCAGTTGAGTCAACTTGATCCAGGACTCAGGGTGAGAAGGCCAGAAACACCTGCTCCCTGGCCTTCCTGGAGGGTCCAGGTGTACATGGAGATGGGTTGACTCCCCTCGCTCTCCCTTCCTGCAACATCCTCACTGCCCTCAACATGCACTGGGCCCTCTTCAGGGGGATAACTTGAGGAGGGTGACAAGGACAGACAGGAGAGTGCCAGGGGTGGGGTTCATCCTGGCAGTGGGGCCTCTCCCCCTCCAGACGTGTACTCAGAAGGCAGGCAGTGGCCACGGCCAGCACGTCCATCCACCAGTGTGCAGCCAAACAACGGCATGCCCAAAGGGGTCTCCAAGGAGAGGCTAGCAGAGGGACAGTGGGTGAAGGTGGGGGTGAGGCTTCGGGAGACAGCAGGGACCACAAGTTGCCCCCAAATCCAACGGCAGCAGGAATCCACTGTCCCCTGAGCTTGGAGGGGCAAGGGGAAGGCACAGTTACCAAGGCTGGCCAGAGCCCATAGAGCAGGAGAACGCTGCCCAACAGGACCTGGGCCTCCTCTAGAGGGCCGCAGCCACTGCCGCCACCACCCAGTGGTCATGGTGCTGGCAGGAGAGCCAGCCTGACCTCTGTCCCTTCCTTTCAGTCTTCGCCAGTGAAGCTGGGCCAACCTCCCAGGACACGGAGCAGCAGGGAGAGCAGGTCTGGGGCCAATGGAGAGCGTCCAGCCCAGGCCTCTGAGACCCCCTGCCATGGCAAAGGTGGCTAAAAGCTGCATTTCTCTGACTCCCTTGTAGCTAAAGTTCCACGTTGTGGCGATTAAACAAGGTCCTGCGGTTAAAGCACTTAGCTCAGGGCCTGGTGCACACTAAATGCGCCATACGTTTGAGCCTGTGTAGCTGGGCCCCCTTGCCAGGAAAGGTGTCCCGGAGAACAGCCCCTGCCCTGGACACGGCCCTAGCTGATCTGTGACACTCTGATGGAGGCCTGTCACCCCAGGACCACAGGCCCTAGAAGGGCAGTGCAGCTCCTGCACGGACAGAGGGATGAGGCCCTCATCCTTGGCTGGAAGACTGGGGAGCGGCTGAACCCTGAGAAAGTGTCTTCCTTGTGTGGGCTGCTCTGCGAAGTGGGCGAAGCTAGTCTGGGGCCTGAGGACTTTCCCGCTCTGTCCTGGGGGTAGCAAAGAAACAGCCCTGGGCGGGATCTGTCCTCCAGGAAGAAAGAAGGACAAAGGGAAGGGAGGTGCCAGCCAGGCTGTGGGGGATTGGAATCTGCCCAGCCCTCGGGCCCTCACTGGCTCCAGGGAATCTGCTGGTGTTGGCCATGGGCAGCACGCCCCTGCCCGCACCCCCACCCGCGTCCGAAACCATATAAAGCCGCCCTAAGACCGGCTCCACCACTGCCCGCCTGTGACCATGAAGGCCGTCCTTCTTGCCCTGCTGGCCGCTGGCCTGGCCCTACAGCCAGGTGAGGCCTTGGCCAGCTCCCGGGCATGGTTGAGCCAGGGAGGACCCACAGGACAGACGGAGGTGCAGGGGAGCGGAGGGGGTCAGGTGGAAGACAGGGAGGAAGGGAGGCCGCTGGACAAGGGCCCTCGCGCCAGCCCGGAGCCCTCAAGGACAGCTCTTGGCACCACCAGGAAGGCAGCCAGGACTTGCTCATGCCAGGAGCTGTTCCCTGCCATCCTGTGAGAGGCTGGCATGGAGGGACATCTGGGGCTTGGCTCCTGGAGGGGCAGGATGGATGGATGGCTGGACAGAGGGAGGAACAGAGATCCTGATCAACAGCCAGGAGGCATGGGCGAAAAGCTTCCTGCTAAGAAGCGCCCTGGAAGGAAAGGAGAAGAATGGGGGGTAGGAGGGGTGCTGGGGCATCCCGACAGGACCCAAGGCCCCGTGGGAGGGTCTGGCCTATGCTGCTCTGCTCTGGCATGGTCCCTTCTGGCCTAGGGTCCTTGGGTAAGTCACTAAACCTCTCAGGGCTTCAGCTTCCTCTTCTGGAAAGTGAGGATCATAAAAATGGCTGCCCAAGGCCACCCGGGGACTCAAAAGGGCAAAGTTCATGGGGTACTGAGTGCAGGGCAGGAAGAATGGCTCTGAGCTCCTGTTCTCACAGGGGGCCTGGATCCCAGCTTTACTCTTGTTTTGAAGGGGAGATACTTAAGGGTGAGGACAAGCTGGCAGCCAGGCCACCCTGAGCGCAGGGCAGGGCCCAACCCAGGGGTCCACACAGCACCCAAGGAGGCCTGAGGGGCCAAGGCCAGGCTGGGCCTGGACAGGCTGTTGGGGGACGAGGATGGGTGGGTCTCGATGCCCAGTGGCCTGGGGAAGTCAAGGAAGGGTCTCGTCCAAGCCCCACTCCACTCCGGTGTCCAGCAGGGCCCCTGGGACTGGTCACCCTTCCCTCACAGCAGCATGAGCATTTTAACAAAGCTCGGAAACCCTGAGGGGCGCATCAGGCACCAAGCCAGGAAGTGCACAGAGAAGCGGCTCCAGGCGTGTCCCGCTCTCTTCGCCCTTGTCCCCACCACCCCCACAGTCTGGAAGGGGCTGGGCCCTCACTCTCAGCTCCTGTGTGAGGGAGGAGAAAATGAGGCTGGCAGACTGCAGGCTCCCCAGCCCAGCCAGTGGCAGCCCCTGAGCACCCGCCCCGCCCACAGGCTACGCTCTGCAGTGCTACTCCTGCGAGGCCAAGGTTAGCAACAGCGACTGCCAGCACGTGCAGAACTGCAGCCAGTCGGAAACCCAGTGCTGGACCGAGCGCATCCGTGAGTGGCCCCGCTGTCCCTGCGCCATCCCTTCCCTCCACGGGGACCAAAACACCTGGCTTAGGTCTCTGCCCCTGAGTTCTTCATCCTTCTGCCCACCTGCCCACATGTATGTGCTCAGCTTCCCAGCCACCTGCCCACCCATCCCACCCCCCCACTTGCTCTCTCCCTGAACACTCCGGTGCCCAGCGGGAGGCCCAGCTGCCCTGGCATCTGGACACGGATGAGCCCGGCCCTCGCGCTGCTTGCAGTCCTGAGGCCAGCCCAGGGTGGCTGCGGAGCTCCAGCTGGGGGAAGGGGGGGACCAGGGGCAAGGCCAGGCAGCAAGTGCCTGGTCCTCATGCCCCACCAGGCGCTGTTGGCCTCGTGACCTTCCTCAGCAAGGGCTGCACCTCGCACTGTGTGGACGACTCGCAGAACTACTACGTGGGCAAGAAGAACGTCACGTGCTGCTCCACCGACCTGTGCAACGCCAGTGGGGCCCACACCCTGCAGCCGGCTGTCACCACCCTGGTGCTGCTTACCTCACTGGGCGGCCTGCTATTCTGGGTCCCCAGCCAAATGTAGGATACAGGAGCACCCTGCCACAGCCCCCCTTGGACACAGTGCCCGGGCGCCCTGGGACGCTCCTCACACACCCCAGGCTGAGCTGGGGCAGCCCCAGTCCCTGAGCGCATGTCCTAACGCAGGTGTGGCTATGCCCATCTGCCCCTCTGGCCCTCCCGGACTCCTGTCCACCTACTAGGCAGGCTGGGCTCTGGTGACACGGAGCAGCCTGCAGATAGCCCCTCCAACCCCCGACATCCCCCACTCTTAACCCTCTGCTCAGGCACCTCTTCCTCCAAGAAGCCTTCCCTACCCACCTACCCTCTCTATGAGCTGAGCCAGATCTGGTCCATGGTGTCCCCTCACCAGCAGGGTAGGTACTCAGGAGGGCCCAGTAAGGCTGAGAAAAAATGGGCTGGGTAGAACTGGGCACTACGGGGGTGGTACGAGGTCCTAGGAGTCTCAAGAGATGGGGCCTGGAGGGCTGGAGGGAGGGACCTGCCCCCCATGTCCATGGGGGTCCCTGAGCAGCAGCCCCAGCACACCGTAGGCCCTTAATAAACACCTGTTGGGTAAGCTGGAGAGAGCTTCTGTCCTTGCACGCCCCTGGGGGCAGGGTTCAGGGCTGTGTCTGGATGCCCCCCCAACCCAGGTCTGTGGCTGTGGCCCTGACTTTATGGGCTGCAGCTCCCACCTTGCAGGAGCAAATGCGTGGCACCTGGAAGGAAGGACTTCTTGCAGAAGGCCAGACAGCCTCTCTCAGGGCTCTCGCACTAGCTGTGCAGCCTCAAGTATGTTGCCAAACCTCCCTGATCCTTAGGTGCTCATCTGTGACCCCTCCCTATTGTGAGGATGGACCCAGAAAATTCATGGGAAGAAGAGCGTTCCTGGGGGAAAGAGCTGCTACCACTGAGCTCCCCACCCCTCCCTTTGACCTGATTTGAGCCCCTCTGCTTTTCAAAAATCGTTAGCTGTAAGAACTGCATTCCCATAGTAAAGCATTCAAGTGCTGCAAGAGAGTCCCCAGTGACCCACTGCAGGAGGCTTCCCCCACCCTTACCCCCAAGTCCCTTCCCCTCTGAAGGTGCCCCATCATACCTCTCAGGGCTCCTTCCGGGGAGGCCCTGTGCCCATGCCAGCATCCCTGCATGCCTGGAGTACTGAGGCCTGCTGGGAGGACACCACCCATCCCTGCTCTGTTCATTCCTGGGAAAGCCTCTTTGAAAACAGCCAGCCTCACTGTCCCAGGCCTGGAGGTGGTGGCCTGTGCTCTGGGTGAAAACGTGCTCAGGGTGAAGCGTCTAGGAGCACTGGGGGCCATGGGGGCTCTTTCAGAGAAGAGGACACAGAGGCTCAGAGAGGGAAGGGGTCTGTCGCCCATACTGCATACTGAACCAGGATTGGAACCCAGGCCCTGGAGCTCTGGATTAGGGGTGGGGACAGCTGAGGGTAGGGCCACACTGAGGAAGAAGCAGGCTGGCAGCTCCCCCTGGGTGTGACCTCAGGTAGGAGCTTCCCTTTGGAACACTGGGTGGCCTAGGGCAGCGATGTAGGGAGGGTATACCTCCCCCAGGACAGTATCTGAGTGACCTCAAGTGCTCCGCCCCACTGACCTCTGGGCCAGCTCCCCTGGGGTAGCTCTGGGCTCCAGCTCCCACCACACCCACCCTCACTGGGGCCCAGGGCATGACCAGCACACAGACTTGCCTTGGTCTGCAGCCTGGGTCCAGGGTCCAGGGTCCAGGTTCCAGGGCTTGGCCTTTGTTTTCTGAGAGCGTGCTGCAGACCTAGGGGCCCCAGGTATAACTCTGTACCCATCAGGGCTCCGGTGCAGGATGTGGGGCTGGAACTTGGGCCAACAGCAGCCCAAGGACTGGTGGGTGCTCAGGGCTGTGCTTCTGGCCACACTGTGTCTCCTGAAGCTGTCGGCCCTGGCTTGCTAACTGGCCCGGTGATCGTCAGTGACGCCGGTGTGGGATGCTGGTACCCTGCACTGTTCCATCTGCTCAGCACACAGTTACTGAGCAGCACCTGCTATGTTCCAGGTGCTGTTGCAGGCACTTCAAGTACAGCAGTCACTCCGGTGCGGTGGGTGCTCCCCAGCCCTCTCAGACACCTTAGAGCCATCCCAGGTTCCAGAGCCTAGCGGGTAGTAGAGTCAGATAGACAGGATAAACACAAAATATGTAGCCTGAGAGTGATGAGGGCTAGCAGAAAAAATAAAGTAGGGAAAGAGGATCCAAAACGCTGGCACAGCAAGGAAGGCCTTTCAGAGCCCTGAAAGTCCACAGGCAAATGTTGGGGGTGATGAGAATGGCTTCCTGTCTAGCAAGCAAGACTCAGAGCCCACAGAGGTGCCCACACATCAGCCGAACCTTGTGGGAGGGGGTCCTTCTCCCTGGGGCTGAGGTTCAGAGATGTCAGATATGTCCCAGTGCTGGAGCCCATCAGGGTCCCGCAGGCTGGGGCTGCACAGGGGCAGAGTGGGCAAAGGGCCCCTACATCCTGTCCCGGGACTTCCTTGTATTTGATGATTTGGGCCAGGTAAGGGAGGGAGGGAAGGAGTGCCAAATTGTAACCTGGGGCTGCCTCTGACCTTCTGAGCTGTCCCCAAGGTCACAGAGCCTCTGAGCTGGGGGCCTGTGACAAGAGCCAGGCCTGCCCCTCCCTAACACTATGAGCCTGCTCTGGCCACACAGCACATCGGGGGCACAGGGCTGACAGAGAGCTCACCTCTCCAAGGGCAGGGACCCGCCAGGGAGGGCCACCTGTGGAGCAGCCCAGGCCCCAGCCCTGGTTCCCAGGGCTCTAGGGGTCCTTTACCTGCTCAGGGTCCCTCAGCTGCCCCAAGGCAGAATCTGGACTAGAACCAGCACCTCCTTCTCTCCCACATCGCCTCACCCATAGAAACTACAGAAAGGCAAAAAAGAGAAAGACAAAGAAAGAGCCCGCGTCCCCAAACTCTAGGGTAATATCTGTCAACTTTGTGGCAGCCTTCATGTTGTTTCCTATGCAAATACATCAGACACACACTTTCAATGTGTGTGCCTGGACTTTGGTAAACTGCTTTTTTTATTTTTTAAGAGACAGGGTCTCACTCTGTCACCCAGGCTAGAGTGCAGTGGTATGATCATAGCTCATTACAACCTTGAGCTCCTGGGCTCAAGCAATCCAAGTAGTTGGGACTACAGGTGCACCACCACGCCAAGTTAATGTTTAATTTTTTTTACGTAAAGATGGGATCTTGTATGTTGCCCAGGCTGGTCTTGAACTCCTGGCCTAAAGTGACCCTCTCGCCTTGGCCTCCCAAGTGCTAGGATTGCAGACGTGAGCCACTGCACCTGGTGGGTAAACTGCTCGTTTACTTGCTCGCTATCCATATGAAGAAACACAGACTCTCGTCCTTGTACCCGATGGCTGTGGCGTTCCCTTGAATGGGTGGACCTTTTCAGTCTTTCAGATGCCATTTCCTAAGCATTTACTGTGTGAGCCACCAGACTGATCCTATTACATCTACAACAACAGGGGACAATAACAGCAAGTGTTGATGTAGCCCTTACCACTTCCCAGGCACTATTCTACAGGCTTTCCATGTCTCATTCATTCATCCCCCACAGGGAAGGAAACTGAGGCACTGAGAGGCAAGGCAACTCACCCACAATCACACAGTGAGTTAGTGGTCAGGCTAGAGATTATCACCCAGGTAGAAACAGGCTCAGAGAGGTGAAGGGACTGACCTGAGGTCACACAGCTGCTCCTAGCCACCCTCCAGAGCGGGGACAAGTCAGCTCCCTGAGGGGTGATATGTTCAGACTCTCTGGCTGCTGCAGGCAGGGCTGAGGGTGGGTTGGAGGCAGGGGGGCGATCTATAGGGTCTCTTTTCCTTCTCCCACTTCACTTTCTCCCTCCTTCCCCTCCTCTCCATTTCTCCCTGGCTTCCCTCTTCCCTGCTTCCAGCCTGCTCCCTGGAGTGGGGTCCAGAGAGTGGGGCTCCGCTCCTCTCCTCAGCCAGGCCAGTGGACTCAGCTGCAGGAGTCAAGCTGGACAAGGAGTTCTGAAGCCCCAGGCGGAGGTCATCCTGGGAGGTAACCCAAGGAGTCCCTCTGTGGGTCAAGCAAGATGCACCACAGTCCTGGGAGTACCAGAAAGTATGAGGTTTTTACCCAAGTCTCCACATCCCAGACTCCCATCCACCTATCCCGCTAAGGCTGTGGGGGTTGGGTGGCCCAGGAGAGGGGTCATCCCTGTGCCCAGGCTTGGCTCTGCACTGCTACACATGCTCCTGGCCCAGGGACGCAGCTGGCTGCCTGAACACTGGGGCACTTAGCAGACTCCAGCAAGATCACCTGCCTCCAGCCCCAGCCCAGGCAGACATGCACCCAGAAAAGAGCCCCAGCAGGCAACCCCTCGGTGTCCCCCAGAGTGCATCTCCTGAGCTGCAGCAGAGCCACCACCCCCTTTTTATGCACCTAAAGCTCATGGGCCCCTCAGATTGCAAACCCAGGTCTGTGCCCACCCCCTACTCTGCCCTCTTCTCAGGCAAAGTGACCATGACCAAAATGTGCACGGCCACGTGTGAGCCCTCTAATCCCAACCAGCTGGGCCAGAAGCACCGTTGAAGCAGCTGCTATGAGGCCCCAGGCAACTCGCTAGGCCGGGCTGGGCGGGGGTGGTGCCCCGTGCCCACCATGCTCCTGCTGCTCACGTTCCCCTGGGCAGCACCCTGAGCCCACACTCCTCCTAGCCCTAGAGGCTTGAACATGGGTGAACCTAGGTGGCAACCACTAGAACTTGGGCTGTGATCCTGGCTCTGGTGGTGATGCCCAGTATTACCACACACATGGAAATCCTTCCAAAACCAAGGGGCTCAGGAGCACCACTGCCTGCCTTCCCAAGCTCCTCTACGCTGCATAGTTCTGCGGGCTCAGACACCCCAAGCCCAGGTCAAGGAAGGGGCTTCCAGGTCTGGAGCCCAGGATTCTCCCACCTCCTTAGACTCCTTCAGGCCTCCCAATAAATTGCCAGTGACCCACCCTAAGATGCCCTTGTCCACTGTGTGGGACAGATGCAGCCCGGTGGTGGAGGGTGGGGAAGGCACAAGTCTCTCCAGCATCTGGCTGTGTTGAGTACCGCCGTGTGCCAGGCATCGCACTGGCCCGGGGATACAGCGGTTGTGAAGCAGACCAGGTCCTGGCCTCAGGTTCCAGCAGGGAGACAGGTATTCCCTGCTTACGTAATCGCACCTGTGTAAAACTGCACACCTCTCCTTACCCTGGGGAGAGGCTCCCTGTATGAGGAGACCCTGGGGATCTAGCCCAGCTGGGGGGTCAGGGAAGGGGAAGGTGGGAGAGCCAGGAATATCATGTGTGTGCATGTACATTCACTCGGGGATGGAGAAGGCCTGGAGAGTGGACGCTTGGAATGAAACAGGATGAGCATTAGAGCAAGAGACTGGAAGACAGGGCTGAGACCAGTGCAGGGGCCCGAAGATCACAGGTGCTACACAGCTCTTGGACAGAAGCTAACTGGAGGGGCTGATAACTGCAGGCAAGAACTGGCTTCAACCAGCTTGTCAGCCATCTCTGCCACCTTACCTGAATTTGGCTAATTACAATATCATTTACATTGTGGTTTGAAAATTTCTCTGCCCTTGAAATTGCCATGACAGTTCCAAAACAACCATATAAAGTATGAAAATGGGAGGAAACACAATTCTAGGAATTACTACCCAAATTGTTAGTAAAAGCCAACCCCTTGGCTTTGAATACTCCTTCCTCCCCTCAATTAGTAAGACCACAAAAGAAAAGAGCTAAGACCACTTTCTCTCAGTGCAGCTGCCCTTCTCCAGCCTGCCCACTCTCTTTCCTGAGAGTGTACTTTCACTTTTAATAAGCTTTTTGCTTGGTTGGTTTATGTGGTGAGTTCTGAAATTCTTTTTCACAACAAACACCAAGAACTTGCAAAAACCTCCACTTGGAGGCCTGTAACAACAGGAGTAGAGGGGGCTAGGAAGATGGAGGTATTCTAAGCTCCAGGATGGTTTCTCATTCACCAACCTTGGCTGACATCTCCCGGGCTGGACCTCCAACCATGGGTCCCTCCTCTGGCGGGATGGGACACAGTGGGCAAAGTGGGTGACCAGGAGGCTGCATTCTCTGAGCAACGGCTGATGGACTCAAAGGATATGTCCTCAGTCTCTTCATCTTGAGGGGCTGCCCCTCCAGGGGGACAGGCCTCAGAGTCAGGACAGGGTGCTACAGGGACAAGTGTGAGCAGTGTGTGCCGAGAGCCCTTCTTAGATCAGGACAATGCACTCCCGGTCCCTGGGAGTATCAGGCAGATTCCAGGACCCAGGAAAACCAGACCCCACACTGCCACAGCTGCTGGCCCCAGAAACAAAGCCAGAAAAGCAAAGAATTCAGCCTCTGCCCTTGACAGTGACCAAGGCATGTACAGCAGACCCCGAATTGTGGGGTGGTCTGCCCCACGGAGCTCCTCCTTTGAGGGCAAGTCAAGAACCCTGCAACCCCAGTTCTGGACCAGTGTGTGCTGGGTTAAAGCTCCTCTCAGTCCAACTGCTGCCCAATATCTTGTCAGAGCCTCCCGAACCCGTAGCCTGACTTGGGAGGATTCCTGGACTCCAGCTCAGACCTAATGAGGTGGCATGCTAGGTCACTGGCACACGCTGTCATCTGAGAGCCCTGGGGGCTGCCAGGGAGAGCTGGCCAGGCCTCCCTGGCCGCCTTGCCTCCCCAGCCTCCCAGGGAAAAGGGACAGGACAGTTAAGCGTGTGCGGCCGCAGGCTGGGCCGGAGTCCCAAGTGCCCACGGCAAGAGACTTTTGAATCTGTTGCTGAGTCATTTACGCTTACCCGGCTCCAAAGGGTAGGAATGCTTGGGAATGAGAGTGGCGTCAACAGGATTTTGGGGGGTTGGAATGAAGTTACAGGCTGGGACTGAAAATGCGCATCGGAGACAGGTCGCGATTGGTCCAGAACCTCCGCGAACGCCCTGGGGCCTCGCCCTGCGGGGGTGGGGAGACCTGGAGGTTCTGCAGCAGGAGGGTCCGGTAGCGTCTCCCAGCAGCGCCGCTGGGAACCAGGATGTGTCTCATTGTCTTTGCAAAGCCTCGCAGCTTAGGCTCGCGAAGTGCTGGACCCTTTGACTTTGCTGAGACAAAGGCCAAACCTCTGGGATTGGTCCGTGTCTTCCCCGCCAGCGAGAGACGGGCCAGGGTCTGGCGCTCCCGGCGGAGGCGTCGGCCGGGACACCCTTGCGCCTGCAGCGCTGGACGCCGCCGCCAGAGGCCGCTATGGCGCTCAGCACGCCCCGCCCCGCCGGGGAAAGCGACCGCGGCGCAGGCCCGGGAGGCGGGACGGACCATGAGGGCGCGAGGGGAGGAGCACAGCGCCTCCCCCTCAGCCGGCTTGCCAAAGTGGTTCGCTCCGGCCGCGCTGCGCCTGCGGGTTCCCAGGCGGGCCGGCCGGGCGGCGAGCAGCGGCGCAGCGAGTACCGGCCGGCACTAGCGCGGTAGGCTCAAGCGCACCGCGCGCTGTCGCCGCGATGCCGGTGCTGCTGGTGGCGTTGCTGGCCCTGGCGCTCGCCTTCTTCGCGCTGCTGGACGGCTGGTACCTGGTGCGCGTGCCGTGCGCCGTGCTGCGCGCGCGCCTGCTGCAGCCGCGAGTCCGCGACCTGCTGGCGGAGCAGCGCTTTCCAGGCCGCGTGCTGCCCTCAGATTTGGACCTGATGCTGCACATGAACAACGCGCGCTACTTGCGCGAGGCCGACGTGGCGCGCGCCACACACCTGACCCGCTGCGGTGTGCTCGGGGCGCTGCGAGAGTTGGGGGCGCAGACCGTGCTGGCCGCCTCGTGCGCGCGCTACCGCCGCTCGCTGCGCCTGCTCGAGCCCTTCGATGTGCGCACGCGCCTGCTGGGCTGGGACGACCGCGCCTTCTACCTGGAGGCCCGCTTTGTCAGCCTGCGTGACGACTTTGTGTGCGCGCTCCTGCGCTTCCGGCAGCACGTACTGGGCACCTCTCCGGAGCGCGTCGTGCTGCACCTGTGCAAGCGCAGGGTGAGCGGCCCCGCCCCGTGCATGGTTCTGCGGGGTCCCCAAGGCCTCCTGGTCCCCAGCCCCCTCTCTTGGGGAAGGCCTGCTCTCTGCGCCTCTTTGGGGTGCCCCGTCCCACCCCATACCGCTCCTGCCATTTTCTGTGGACCAAGGGCCTGCCTCCCTGATACCATGGGGGTCCCAGGATCCCTGAATCAACACTTCATAGTTGGGCTCAGGGTGGTCCCCTCCTGCCATCTTTTAACTTGGTCCCTCACAGTTTCATGTGCACCCTTCCCTTCTTCCAAAACAGAGAAGCCCAGACCAGGCCGGTCCTAGGGGTGCAGGCCCTGGTGCTGTTGTGTGGCCTGGAGTGCCGAGCTCTCTCGGATCCTTGGTTCTGAACATAGGCTGGAGTGGGGTGGTCATTAGAGGAGGTTACTGGGGACCTGAGACCTCTTTCCATGCCGTAATTGCTGAGGGGCTGGATCCCTGTCACCTGGGTTTGAGGTTGAAGGCCTGGGTCCTGGAGAGTTGCAAGCTTCCTGTTTTTCTCCAGGTGGAGAGAGGGGCCACGTGTGTCTGGGGCTCAAGGCTCCTCCCCACGGCCTGCTTCTGCCAGAGCAGAGCCTACTGCAGCATGGCAACCCGGGCCCTGGGGATGGCCATGGTTGCCAGGGCAGGCTCCTGCCACAGACAGGCTTTTGAAAAGTTGTTTGGAGCCCTCAGGGGAGAAGCTGGGGCCTGTCTACCCCTGCTGCACCCTCAGGCAGGAAGTTGCCCCTCTTTGGCCTCGGACAGCAGCTCCCGAGCAGAGGAGGGACACAGTCTCACCTCAGTCGTGAGAGGTTATACCAGAGGTGGGGAAACGGAGGCTCTGAGAGGCAGTGGCAACTGCCTGAAGCTGCACAGTGGGCCACAGGCACAGCTCCCTGGTCTGTCTGTGTTGAGTCAGGGAACCCTCTCGAAGGACCTAAATTTCTCTCTGCCCCCACAAGGCAGATGCTGGGCCCTGTTTCCCTTCATGTGGCAAGAGTCCAGGAGGGGGTGTCCGTCAAGGTTGAGAGTGAGGACATGGAGGCTGGGGGAGGGGGGCGGGTGGCCAGGACAGCTTTTCTGCATGGGACGGCATGATGTCAGACATGGGCTGGTTGGTGAGGTCCATGTGAGAGGTGAGGGGCCAGGACCATGGTGCAACCAGGACAGAGTTCATGAGATAGAGCTTACATCTTGGGGTGCCTGGCTCACCTGGAGGCCAGGGGTGGCCAGGAGTTGCCCGGGTGTCTAACCTGAGCACCTGGGTGGGTGAGGGTCCCAGGCCCAGTGGTGGATGTGGTTTAGGGCAGGCTGAGTCCAGGTCAGGGTCCTATGTGCTGAGAGGCTAGCGCAGGGCACTGAGGCAAGGGAGGGAGAGCTGGGCTGGAGCCAGACGTTGGTGCAGAGCTCAGGCCCCGCTCTGCTAGGACTTGCCATGAGGGCTGGCAGCTCCTCCTCCCTGGTCCTGGCCCTTCTGCAAGGAAGGCCCAGGCTCCAGCTCTAAGCACCTCTGTGTGGCCACTGACCCTGAGGTCAGGTAGGCATTTGCCTGGCCTTGCCCCTCATCCTGGAAGTCCCCAATGCCCATCTACAAGGGCTCTGACCCCTCATGCCTGGCCTAGGGTCTTGCTCCCATCACCAAATAGTGGCTGTGTGTGCAGGAGGAGGCAGCTGGTGCAGCCAAGCTGGGAGAGCTGGGAATGGAGTGGTCGGGCCCAGAGCTGCCCTGGAGATCAGGTCCAGTGCCCTCGGCGCACTCTCTGTAAGCCCCATCCAGCACTTTCCTGGGAGAGTGGCTCCCGTGCCATCCCCTTCCAACCCTTTCTCCCTGCACGGACTTCCTGAGGTCTCTGGCACCTCTGGGTCTCCCATCAGCCCTTCCAACCTGCCAGCCTCAGGGGCTTTTGCCTAGGGATATAAAGGGCTTGAGCATGGCCCCACTGGGGAGACAGACCTGGCAAAGACAGGGTCCGGTGGAGAGAGCTCCAATGGAAGTACAAGCACAGGGGGCTGGGTAGGGGTCTGGAGCACAGCAGGGGTGGGCAGTGGGGAGGGGACTCCTGGGAGGTCATAGTCTGGGAAATGGCACAGACAGAGACCCAGAGGTGGGAGGCAGCAACATGGCTGGGTGCACATCCTGGGCTCCTGCTCACCCCCATAGCAGCATGTGACCTGCGGGAGCCTCACTCTCCTGTCTTCTGCAGGTGGAGCCCCCTGAGCTGCCTGAAGACCTGCAGCACTGGATCACCTACAACATGGCCAGCAGCCAGCTGCTCTGTGCCGAGAGTGGGCTCCGCAATGTCAACAAGGACCAATGACCGCTGCCTCCACACCCAGCCCTCCCTGCCTGTCTGGTGGCCTGTCCTGCAGAAAGAGCAGACTGGGCTGGGCTCTCTCCGAGCTGGAGTGGCCCCTGCCCAGCCCCTTTCACTCACTGGGCTCCCCAGTTACTGACATCGCTCTGGGTTGGGCCCTGGGCTGGGCAGGATATGGAGTCGCGTTGGCGCCCTGACCCAACTCTGCCCCTTAGGTGGGGATGGATGGGCAGGGGGGCCCGACCCAGCCACACTTCTGTGGCCTAGGTGGGGAGGATGCACCAGGAGCACAGCGGCCTGAGCACATCAGGGTTAGAGCTGCCAGGAGGGACGGGGCAGGGTCAGGCTAGAGCAGTCCTGGGCATGGGCTGGACTTCTGAAGGGTAGAGATAGCATTCGCCAGGCAGCCCTGTGGCATCCGGTGAGGTGGGGGCCAGGCCCAGGGTGGAGTCTGATTGGTCAGAGGCTGGGCTGAAGGCAGACCAAGGGCAGGAGGGAGGATTGGCTGGCATTTGATAACAGCAGACAGGGTTACCCAAGCTCTCCTGGTGTCACTGGCCTCTGGGCGGGAGGGCCGGGCAGGTAGCTGGGGCTTGTGGCTGGGAGGGGTCAGCTGGTACAGGTCTCTGGAAGAGACAGCAGGCCTCCTGCTAGAGTGTCCTTGGTCAGAGAGAGAACAGAGCAGAGGCTGGGACTCTGTGGGTGGCCATCAGGGCCATGCTCTGTAACCTTGGGCTGGGCCCTGCCCTCTCTGGACTGCAGGACCCCAGGTCTCTGTCTTCCCATGAGAGCCGTCCCTGCCTGACCGCCTTCCCTGCTCTGAGGGCTGCCTCGCTAGAAGGCTGGGTTTTCCCAGCCCCTCTGCCTTGTGTTTAACAGGCCTCTTCCTGCTGCTGGGCCATGCCCTGTCTTGCTCTAGTGGTCTGTCCTGGCATCTGATAGGATCACCAGGCTGCTGGGATGCTGGCCAGGGCTGCCTGCTCCTGCCTAATCCCTGACCTTAACAACTGGGGAAACTGAGGGCAAAGTAGGGGCTGGTCCCTAGCCAGAGGCTCTGGCCAATGCCCTGAGCTCCCAGAGAGAGGGTGCCCTGTCTAGACTGGGTGGGTGTGGGGGTTGCTGCTTGCCCACTTAGGCCCTGTGCCCCTGCCCCTGCCAACCCAGGGCACAAATGGCAGCTTGACCCAGAACTGCCTTCTTGCTGCCCATCCCCAGAATCCCCCTTGAGCCAAAGCCAGGAGCTGCAAGGACACCCCTGACACCACCCCACCCCAACCCCACACTGCTGCTGTTCTCGCCTTAAAGCCACCGTGGGAGCGCTGCAATCTTTTTGTTTCATTAAAAGAAAGTGCAAGATTAAAGGGTGTCAAGTGCAAGTGTCAAGGCTCTCCTTTCTGAAACTCTGCTCCCTTCCCCACAGGGGCCGTTCCCGGGATGTGTTTTCTGGGTGGGGGGCTGTCCAGGCTTGTCAGGCTCCATGAACTTAGGGATCAGGCTGGCAGGGCAGGACTTGTCCGCATCCCACAGAACCGGGACTGAGGCTAGGAAGGGGTTGCCCAAAGACTGCTGCTGGCCTGCCCTGGCCCTTTCCTGGACCCCAACCCTTGAGCTTTGCCGCCCCCATCCACATAGGCCTGTCCCAGATTTCCAGTTTTCTTCCTTTGAGTCCCAGGATCGCCCTGGGAGGTCGTGCCCCAGAGTCTGAGCCTGGGCCTCCAGGCTCCTGGAGTTGGGGGGGCAGGGTAGGGGTAGCAGGTGGGGGCCAAGTTCAAGGGGCTTTGATGGGTGGGGTGGGCAGAGAGCAGAGGGGCTGTTCTGCAGGCCCTTTGAAGAGGGAAGGGAAAAGTGGGACCCCTGGACATAGCAGGTGAGGGAGTGTGGGCCACATCTTTGCTGTGGCCACCTGTCCCTGAGAGTGCAGCAAGCCCCAAAGGCCAGGGAAGGAGTGGGTGATTGCAGGACCTGGATTTGAAACAGGCCTCAGTGATGGGGAAGTAGGGCTGGAGAGGGGAAGTGACTCAGTGGGGTTGCCGAGTCGGCTGCAGCTAGGACAGTCAGCCAAAGCCTTTGCTCTACTCCTAGGGCCCCTGAGCTGACTCTTGCCAGAGGACAGGTTTCCTAGAGGACTCCAGACAGGAAGTGGTGGGTGTACAGGTGGTTCAGCCAGCAGCCCTGCATGGCTGGCTTTGACCTGAGAAAAGGGTGGAAGCTACAAGACGGGGTGTCTGGGTCTTGTGTGGTACCACGTGAACATGTCCCTGTGGGTCCCTTGCTCAGGGACTGTCCCTAGGCTGTGGAAAGGCACACCTGCCTGGACATGGAGTTTCAGGCTCAGTGACTGGACTCAGGTGAGTGTGTGTGTTTGGGGGTTGTTCAGGGTGGCTGGGGGCACGAAGATGGCTCTGGGGGCTGCACCTTGAAGGCCTCTGGGGCTTTAACCATCCATTCAGGGGCTGAACAAACATGCCAGGCTCTCGTGGGCCAGCTCAGCAGAGGGTTTAAGGCCAGTGGGGCTCTCTGGTATTTATGCCTGGAGGGTGGACCAACCACGAAGTGAAGGAGGGGCCCTGCTGACTAGGGGCCATTTATCCCTGGCAATGGAACTGGCGTAGGCCAGGGAATGGGCGGCTGGGACTTGGAAATGAGGCAATGCCTTGTTCTTCCAGTGGGACCCACTCTCATCCCACAGGCCTGCTGCCCTGAGAAGTTAGAGAAAAGTCACTGCTTTGGCCCATGTGCAGAGTGGGCCCTGGTGTCCCTCCTGTGCCTCCCCTGGGCTGACAGCTGCAGGAATGATGCAGCTCCGGGCGCCCCACCCCCTGTCGTTTCTGGGGTTTGTACGGTGTCCAGGTGCCAGGCCCAGGAGGCCCTCGGTGGGTGCTGGTGAAGCAGTGAGGGGCTTGGGAAGGCAGTGCTCGGGGACCATGGTCCTAAGGGAGAGGGCAATGTGTGCTCTGAGGGCCAGGTGGACAGAGCCCAGGCTGCTCTGGTGGGGTCTCAGAGGCAGCCCTGGTGTCCCCAGGCCCACATTGGCCAGCTGCTGCTGCATTCATGGCTGGAGTGCCTACCTCCTGGGCTCACCTGGCTAGTCACTGCTTTATCCCACTCAGGGCCCAGGGATGCAGACCCCACTTCCAAGGCTTTGCTGAATAGAATGCAGCTCTGCCTGGCTCCTTGGAATCCCCGGACAGTGGGACCATTGCTTACCTCAAGGACAAGGAAACTGAGGCTAGGGCAGAATTTCCAACATGGCCAGGTGGCTCAGTGAGGCTGACCAAAGGTGCTGATGTGTCATGAAGGCCCATCCTGTCTGACTTCCCCACTCAACACCTGCAAGTTGGGGACACCCTTGGGGAGGCTGAGGGTCCTGCCCCTGAGGGCCTGGAGGGCAATGGCCCAGCATTCTACACTCCCCTTGTTTATGTGATTTCTTTAAGCAACAGAAGAGTAATACTCTAGCCTTTTACCTCTCTAGGAAGTGAGAGGGGTTTGGTTTAGTTTCGTTTTTTAGAGACAGGGTCTCGCTGTAGTGCAGTGGGGAGATCACAGTTCACTGCAGCCTCCAATTCCTGGGCTCAAGCGATCCTCCTGCTTGGGCCTCGGAAGCAGCTGGGACAGCAGGCATGGCACAGCACTGCTGGGAGGGGTTTGGCACAGCGCGGGAAGGCGGGGTGAGTGTCTCCTCTCCACCCGCACTCCCACATTTCTCTGTGACTCTTGTTTTCCCTCCAGCTTTCCCCACGTCCGGCGCCGTCACAGGGTGTGGCGCCCACTCCTTCCTCCTTTCACATCCCCTAGGTGGTGAAAGCACATTATCCTGGCCTTTGGGCGCGCCTCCCAGGTTCCACCTGTGCCTCCGCCAGTTTCATGCGTCCGTTTCCTGAGAGAGTGGCGGGGACAGGCAGCGCAGGAAGTCTTCAAGGCCAGCCCATGGGGCAAGGGCTTCCCGAGCTCCCCGTGGGACCAGGCTGGGCTCAGCTGGCGGTGGAGGTCCGGGTGGGGCAGAGGCTGCACGGCGGAGAGGCCCTTCGCGCAGGCTCCGGGGCTCGGGCGTGTGCCCTCTGCTGGCCACGCCGGTCCTGCGCTGGCCTTCCCGGCGCCAACGCTTTCCCACCCCATCTCCCAAGGGCCCAGAGCATTATCCCCTTGCTTCACCGCGGACGCTGGGCCGAGAGAAGCCCCTTGGCTCCAAATCCAGTGCCCAGTGGGGTTCTCTGGAGCCTGGCAGTAATGCCAGGGAATGGCTCTCTTGGGGACCTGCAGGCACGGTATTAGCCAGTGGGGAGGGCCCCAGGTGGGACGCCTTAAAGGAAGCCTCTCTGGCAGCTCTCCCTGGTTGGGAGCTGCTCCTCAGGGTGTGAATTCCTGGCATTTCTGGGAGGGCACGAAGGTGGGAGAGTGGGAGTGTGTACTGACCCCTGGGATGAACTCTTACAGGGATCCTGTGCACCTCTGTCTGTCAAGCTGGCCAGACCACTGCCTGCTGCATATCACTCCCACCCCAGCAGCAGCAGGTGCCAGCAGGACCCCAGGGTCATGGTCAGGTGACCTGTGGGGCCTTAAAACCCAAGGCCTAGTTGTGCAGAGCTCAGAAGGTGCCCAACCCAGAGGACACGGATAGGAACTGGGGCCTGGAGAGGGGGTGACTCAGGCCCCACAGCCACCTTGTGCACCTTGCTGCCACTGACTCCCTCCCTACAGTGGGGCAGCTGGGGCCCGAAAGCAAGGTGTCCTGGGTCCTAAGGCCCTGAGGAAGTGCTGCCGCCTCCATCCTCTCAGACAGAGGCTCGCCCCTGGGACTGAGTCCTGGGGAGAGGGGTGGGCAGCCCTGACCAGATGCCCACTGGAGTGCTGCAGCTCCAGCCACAGTCTCATCTAATCTCAACCATCCCAAGGGCACAGTAGGTGGTTGTCAGAGGGCGTGACTCAGGCTGTGGAGCTGTGTGGTGCCAGCAGGCCAAGGTGCACACAGCTGGGAAGTCCCCTCGGGCTGGGCGAGCAGAGCTAGACCTATCCATCCTTGGAAGAAAGTGGATTCCAGCTCTGAGCTTCCTTTCCACTCTGGGGTGAGGGTGACAGCTCCAGGGTTTGAGCCAGGACTTCTGCGAGAAAAGGAGATTTTCCTTGGGCTTAGGTATGGGTCCTGGTCTGAGAGGTTGTGGGGTTAGTTTGCAGGAAGGGTGGCCCAGGAGGCTTTTTCCCCCCAAACCTCTGTTTCCCTATCTGTGAAATGGGTCCAAAAGGCCCTGGATTAGAGCCAGCGTCAGGTGCCTGAAACATGCTGCGACTCAGCCTGGCTGTCCTGATGCCAGCTCTGTGGGTTCTCAGTACCCAGGAAGGACAGCAGTCATCTCCACACTTGGCTTATTTATTTTCTAGGAGTTTGAGGGACAGGGCAGAGAGCGCCCCTGGCGTGATTCTCTCCCCTCAGGTCCCATGAGTGGCCTGAGGCCCAGTGAACTCTGCCCGCAGAGGCTCGTTGGCAGAGGGCACCGCAGGCAGAGCCAGGCCCTGTCAGGAGAGGAGGCACCTGAGGAGTGCCTTCCCAGCCGTGCCCTCACGAGTTGCAGAGGTCGCGGAAGCAGCAGTAGATGGGGTGGGCAGCCCCGATGCTGTCGGGGTCAGTGGCGATGCAGGAGGTGGAGCAGGAGCGGCTCACCACAGGGATCTGGTTGAAGGGGAACTCTGCAGGGTGGCAATGTCAGAGCTGTAGCCCTGCCTGGCCCTGCGCGCTGCCTCCGACCCTTCCCTGCCATCCCCATTCCTAAGGGCTCGGGTCTGGGGAGTCCTCCATGCCTAGCACCCCCTGCCCCAACTGTGACCTGTTCGTGGATAGTGACCCAGCCCCTCATGCATCTGCAGCACCGGCGCAAGACAGAGGCTGAGGCAACATCACCTGCCAGTCTGTGGCAGAGCTGGGGCTTGAGCTCCTCAGGGGACCTCTGCTTCTACCCCACCCCATCCCCAGTGCCTGGTGCCCCAGGGTGGGTCCCTGAGGGGCTATGCACCCCCCGTCAGCTTCATGGGCCCCCTCTAAGGTGGGGAAGCCCACCCTGCCCTTCCCACCTGCTGCCTCTCAGGCCCAGAAGAGCAACTGCAGGGTGAGAGAGGCATTCGGGGGAGGTGGCCCTGACCTCTGCACACCCCAGGCCTGCCATGGGGCCCCGCCTCACCCGACTCCACGGTCACCAGCTCAGTCTTGCAGGCTGTGTCCTCTGGCTTGCAGTAAGTGATGTTCTTGCATGAAGAAATGGCTGTGGGCTGCTCACAGGTGTAGCACCTGAAGGCCTCACCTGGGCAAGGGGTGGGGCAGACCCTTATCACCTGGCCTCAAAACCCATCCTGGAACCAGAAGGAAGGGGTTGGAGACTAACTGTGACCCTTCAGGGCCCTCTGACTGACGGACAGACTTGAACTCTGCATCCCTGTACCGAGCCTTAGTCTCCCTTCCTGGAGAATGGATCCATGACCCCTGTCCTGGGGTGAAGGTAGGATCTAGGACCCAGAAGGCTCGTCGAGAGTGAGGAGGATGAGCCGGTGGAGCTCTGAGGAGACCTTCAGCCACAGAGCCCTCCAATAGCCCTGTCCTCTCTGGGAGGCGGGCAGACAGGCCCAGAGGCAGGGTCCCTCACCAGCCACATCCAGCACACTCACCGCAGCCCAGACTCCAGGCTGCCATGAGTAGCAGCTGCACTGCCCAGCACAAGGCCATTCCTCCGTGCTCGGGAGCTGGAAGAGGCAGCTGGCCTCACATTGAGATTTATACCCACCTGGCCCCTTGGGCACCAGCCCCTGGGTGGCGGCGGGAACTGGTCTGTGAGTCAGTAGGGTGTCACAGGGGAGGCAGCCACCTGAGCCATCGTCACTTACTCGCCCTAGGGGGGGTGGGACCTGGGAGCACCAGTCTGAGGACCGTGGCCCTGCCCTCTGCTTGCACACCTCCAGCCTGGGGAAGGGAACGCACCCCTCCCCATACATGCCCTGTAGTCCTGGGACAGCTCTGACTGAGAAGGCCCTTCCCACTGAGCTCAGCCTGACCCTCTGATGAGCCCCCACATCCTGGCTCTGCCCTTGAGGTTCACATAGGCCACACAGCTCCAGTCTCAGGGGCCCTGAAGTCCCAGGCCCTGGGTGGCCTTGGCCCTTGTTGCCCAGGCCCTGCATGATGCTTCTTCCCTGCAGCCTGGCCTGGCCTAGCAGGGAGACCACTCAGGAACTACAGCCCCATTTGGCTGGCCAAGGGCCAAGGCCACTGTCTTCCACACCCAGACCCCCTCTGCCTGGTGCACCTGATACACATGCCCGCAAAGTAGAGGCCCATGTGGAAAGGGTGAGGGCCTGGTGAAGTGTGAGCAGTGTCAGGTGGGGGTGGTGTGGGCCAGCCAGGCCCCTCTCGGGATGACAGGTGTGGGCCCAGCATTGGTCCCTTAGCACTGTTGGCCCCTTCTCGGCTAATAGCCTTTAGAGCAAATCTGAGTTTCTCAGTTTTAGGCCCCTGACAGCAGGGCTCCACCCACGCTCCTGGCCTGAGAGTCCTATCTGACCTTCTTCATGGCGCTTCACATGCACACTGTTCATCCCACTCCTGTGCCCACCTGTGCCTCCCAGAAAGCACACCGTCTGTTCCCCTACCTGATGCCTCACATCTCCCCATGCTGTGAGGCCCAGCCAGGTGCTGCTGCTCCACAGCCCTTCCCAGTATGCTGGTGTCTCTGGTCCCCGGGTGGATAAGTAGGTGGGTGGACAGATGGGTGGAGGGATAGATGGATGGATGTTGGGTAGATAGGTGGATGGACAAACGAATGGGTGGATAGATGGATGGGTGGTTGGATGGATGATGTTTGAGAGGGTAGATGGTGGAGAGAGGAATGAGGACATGGCAGAATTCAGGGATGGAGGGATGGATGGCTGGACAAGTGCGGGTAGGCAGGTGCATGGTGCGTGGGCCCTGCTGAGGCAGAACAAGCTGCTGGAAGGAGTTCTGGGCTGGCACCCATCTAGGAGGCCTGAGTTTTGATCTTGGCCTTGCTGGTTTCTCTATGTGTGGCCTCGGGGTGGTCCCCTTTTCCCTCTAGACTTTGGTTTCCTGTTTGTCTATTGCAAAAGTGACCTGGTCTTGTGTGGGCTGAGGCTAGTTGTACAAGGCTGGGAATGGTTACAAGAAAGCAAGGGGAGGGCATGGTTTGCAAAGGGCGAGACCGTGGTTACTGTGAATCAAACAATGGGCCTGTACTCGGGAGGTGCACAGACAGCAGCGGGAGCGGCTTCTTCCCAGGGCTTGGTTTGCAGACGCACCCAGACATTGTGAGAGGTGCCAGGAACTGTCCAGTTCTGGAGCCTGGTCTCGCCTCCGCCCAGCCTCCTCAAGGCACTCTCGTCCCCCTTTCTCTCATCTGCAAACTGGACAGAGGAACATCCGCCCCGCGGGATGGCTGTGAAAACTAGCAAGTGCTGGGCTAAGGATGGGTCTCTCTATAGGGCTTTCAGCCCCACGCAGATCACAGTGCAGGGGTACCTGGAGCACAGGTAGGGTGGGCATGCCAGGGAGCCGAGCAGGTGTGGGCCCTGTCCATGGAGCTGCCGGTGTGCTGTTGGCTGTGGCTGCCTGGAAGGAAGCCGCTTGCCCTGGCTTTGCAAGGGAAGGAAGACCTGGGAGGATGCTCCTGGTGGGAGTAGCAGCCAGGAGAGAGGCACACATAGCCTTCCTCCGGGGAGATCAAGCACCACCCTGGCCCATCCCTGTGCCCAGCGCCCATTGGCAGGTGGGAAAGCAGCACCGTGCCTGGGCCAGACATAACCAGGCAGGGCAGGATTTATGCCCTAGTTGAGCTACTGCCCTCCTCTCCCCCCACCTCTTGGTAGATCCATGCCCTTCCTGCCGGCCCCACATGTGGAACCGGGAGACCAGATCTGAGCCCCATCAAGAGTAGTGTGTGACCTTGGGGGCAGCCCAGCTCCCTGAGTCTGGGAGTGTTCATCTGGGTCGGCCTCAGCCCTGTCTAAGCCTCAGCGGCTAATCTGTAAGTGGGACGTTTGTTGCTCCTAGCCCTCGGGGTTGCTGGACAGTTGAAATGCAGGGCTGTGTGTGTGTGAAAACTGTCTGGGCTTTGCAAGACTGTCAGCAGCAGCTGGCAGAGACTCCAGTGTGGTGCCCTCGGACCCTCCTTCCTCTTGCCTGCCCATCTCAGTAGGGGAAGGATGGAGAGGAACCTCTAGGGCCCCTCTCTAGGCCTGACCAGGCCACCTGAATGACCCTCACTCATTCCTCAAGATGGATCCATGGCCCCTGCCTGTACCTGCCCACCCAGCTGGCCACATCTGCCTGGTCAGGCCATCTGTGTTCTGGAGGCTGGCTCCTTCTCCTTGGCCACACCCGCCACCCTCCACCCTCCAGTCTGAGGGGCTAACTAAAATGTACACTGTATCTCACCACTGCTCTTCCCAGAACCCCAGGCTCTCCTCTTCCTTCAGGATGCAGGCAAAGCCCTGCCCCACCCTTCGCGGCTGGTGCCCGCCCTGCCTGGCCTGACCTGAGGGGATGCCAGACTGTCAGCTCCTCCTCCCTGTCACCACAACACCCCCCACAGAGAGGAGCAACCAGCTAGGGGCAGCGTGGTCTGTGCCACCAGACATGGAATCCAGCTCCTTCCCTTCCCTACCTGCTCCTGTCTCATCTTCCAGCCCAAATCTGGGGCCACTAGCTCCTCCCTTCCCCACCATGCCACGTCTTGCACTGTCCAGCTCCTACAGGCCGTGGTACTGCGCAGGCTGCTACACCTGTGGGGCCTGGCTTGGCTGGGTCCCTGCCCCAGCAGCTCACCTTCAGCCTCTCCTCGCTGACGGCTCAAGGACTCAGGCCATAGGGAGCCTCAGGACAGGGACAGATACCCAAAAGGTGGCCTCATAACCAATGAGATCAAGGTCAAAGATAGGGTTCTAAGGCTTGGATTGGGCCTCAATCATAGCCTGTGCTTGGGCATGAACTGAACCCTTCCCCTGTCATTGACTGAACCCTTTCCCCAGTCACATACTGAGCCTTGACCCTGGTCACATATTGAACCCTAAGCCTTGGTTTCAGACTGAGCCTTGATCTCTGGTCATAGACTGAACCCTGATCCTGATCACAGGCTGAGCCCTCCTCTCTAGTCACAGATGGGCCTGGTTCCCAGTCTCTGTGGGAGTTTTTGGGGTGTATGTGTGTTTGTAGGGTATGTATGTGTGTGTGTACTGAGCCTCAGCCCCGGCTTTGAAGCCAAGTGACCCCACCACTCCTCACTTTTGCGGGAGACATGATGAAATCCAGGTGAGAGCTGTGACAGGATGGCTGAGAGCCATGGCTCCCTCTTGACAAAGTCAAAGCTCAGGGTCACAGCCCCAGATGGGGCATCCCAGATAGCTCTAGAACGTTCCCAAGTTCCCAGTCACCTCCCCACTCCAGAAGGCTGTCCTGGTTCTGCCCCAGGGCCTCTCTGTTAGATGGTGGCTCCTCTGTGTGGTTGACTGCACTCCAGGGCCAGTGGGGCTCGCTGGGCTGTGGGGGTCCTGCCCTTGGAAGCAGGCGTAGGGCTGAAAGCCCTGCAGCCCGGGTCTTGCCCCAGGAAGCTGGCTCGCCCAGGGGCCCAGGAGCAGCTGCGAGAGGTGCCAGGGACTGTCCTATTCTGCAGTCTGGTCTCAGTAGGGGCAGGGCCAGGGCCAGGGGGCAGGTCCCAGGGTGAATGAGGGGGCCCTGCCCAGTCCTCTGCTCAGGCCAGGGCCTATCTCCTGTCCCCAACTCCCTTGGGCAGCCCTGGGGAGGGACTGGCGCTGGATGGAAGGGCTGGATCCCATTCTTCCTCAAGTTCCCGGGCCCTCGTTCTGTGTTTTTAGGACTGAGCGTGTGTGTGTGGGTGTGTGTCCACACGAGTGTGTATCCACGCCTGTGACTGCTGCGTCAGCCTGGGGGCCTGTGGCGCAGAGGACTTTCTGAGGGGGTTGGCCTGGAGGATTCGGGTGCTGATTCCAAGCAAAGGTGAAATGAAGGCCCCTCCGCACTGGAGCTTGTGGCTGCCCTGGGCACCTGACATCCCCCCACCCTGGAGAAGGGCTTGGGGAAAGCAGAGGAAGGGGCTGGATGCGTGGGTGGGCCTGGAGAAGGCAGGCGGTGATCTCCCTGGATTCCCGCCCGCGGCCTCCTCGCAGCAGCCTCGGGGTACGGCCCTGCTCAGGGTCTGGAGAGGTGGGCAGCGGGGTACTCCACTGAGCAGTCCCTTAGGGCCTGAAGGGCAGAGATCTGCCTGGTTTGTGTCCCAGGCCTAGTGACCATCTTTGCTATAGAATTTAAACTACATCACAGGGAGACAGGAAGAGAGACAGACATACAGGGACAGGCACAGAGCCAGAGACGCAGCCCTGCACAGAAAGAAGACTCAGGAGGCCTGGTTCAGGCATGACTTCTTCAGGGGATTTGGGGCTGGGTGGCACAGGGTGGGGGTAGTGGGGGTGGGAGTGGTCTAGAGTCAGAGGCTCAACAGGGGGATAAGTGTGAGGGCCAGGGCCAAGGCCAGGCCACAGGAACCGTCCAGGGCAGACGCCCCGTCCACGTTGCAGAGCTCTGTGTTGCAGCAGGACACCGGCCGCGTCTGGCCGATGCCGTCCACGTCTGAGGGCTCACACTTGCTGGCGCAGGACTTGGTCACTGTGGAGTCCCCCAGGAAGGGGTACACTGCGGATCCAGGAGGAGTCAGCTGTTAGGGCGTTCCTTTACTGCCCCCAGCCGTGGCCCCAGGTTCCCCTTGAGCAGAAGCCCCTCTGGGGCTGCCTATCCAGGTCTCAGTCCCTCCTGGCTCAGTGACCGAGTGCCTGCTACATGCCAGGGACACACTTGGTGTCTTGAACCAGCATTTCTCATCTTATGGGACAGTTCCTGCCCCAATGTGGATGGTGGAACCAAGCAAGTGACCCCCCAAATAAGGTTGCAGATATATTCCTGTTAAAGCAGTAGTCCCCAACCTTTTTGGTACCAGGGACCGGTTTCACGGAAGACAATTTTTCCACAGACTGCAGAGGGAGGATGGGTGTCGTGGGTTGGGGGGGAGGTGGTGCAGAGCTCAGGTGGCGATACGCGACCTATTTCCTAACAGGCCAGGGACCGATACTGGACCGCGGTAAAGGAAGGGACAGAGTCAGGAGAAGAAGGAAAGGAGAGAGGGAGGCCTCATTGCTTGGACAGAAAGCCTAATTTGGAAATGAGTACAAGGTGGCTGCCCACTGTGCCCGGGGGCTGAGCTGGCCGGTGGTGCCTGGCCTGGAGGTGGCTCTGACCTGGGACCCCAGCCCCGCCCCACCGGTGCCTACTGACCGATCTCCAGGGAGTAGAGTGTGGTCTTGCACATGGTTTCACTGGCGTTGCAGGTGGTGATGCTGACGCAGCTGGACACACTCGTGGGCTCCTGACAGGTGTAGCACTGCAGGGCCAGTGCTGGGAGGGAAGTGATCAGGTTCAGTCTGCCAGGTGGTCCTCAGCCCTGCCCTGGAGGCCCAGCTCTGAGGGGGACAATGACACTGGCCAGGGTCCCCATGCCCGCTGGCCGAAACTCAAGGAAGACGCCACGAGCTTGGTCCTGGGGTGAGGCCACTGGGCAGATGGGCTCAGCCCACAGGCCAGGGCAGATGGAGCAGCTTTGGAAGTGTCTGGCAGGTACAGGGAGACTGAGGCATTGGCGTCTCCATAGTGAGAGGCACCAAGACTGGGTGGGTCTCAGGCGTGGGTAGAAGCAGGTCACCCCTTGGTTCCCTCCCGGGGAAGGGCTGCGTGGGGATTCAGGGATCAGGCCAGGAGGTAGGTGCAGGGTGGGCTGGCATATCTGGTGTGCCTGCAGGTGCCTGTGTAACAAAGGGTCTCCTCTCCCCAGGGAGTGCAGGCTGCTGGGGCTGGAGGTGAGTCTACTTCCCTCCTGCCCTAGTGTCCCTGGCCCCAGCCACAGGAGTGCAGGGGGTCTGGCTGTCTCTAACTGGCCCTGGCAGCCCCCTGCATAGTGAGCCCACAGGCTCTTCCATCCCCACTGTGTGAGCTTCCTGGAGCCTCTGCCCCTTTCTGGTTGATCTCAGTTTCTCCCTCCGGGAAATGGGCAGAACTGCCTGGCTCACACCCACTGGACCAAGCTCCTTTCCCAGTTGACCATGGGGGGCCCCTCGAGTCCAGGTCATGGTCCCTGATTATTCTCAGACCCGAGCCTGGTGACCCCACCCTGTTGTCTGGTTTCTTTCCCTCCTCGCCATCCACTGCCTTGCCAGCCTTGGCCCCCTGCCCATCTGGAAGGCTACATTCTGCCCACTGCACTCCGGCCAGGGCCCCCAGCCATCCCGCCCCACTCTCCTCCTAGACCCAGTGGTAGGCCACGCTGTCCTGGGACCCCACTCCCTTTGTCTTCTCCACCTCCTCCTGAGGGGCCCTCCCTGGGCACAGTGTGGGAATGTCTGTGGGGTGGGGTCCCCTCTGCCCGGGCTGCCCCGCATGCCCCGCGCCTCACCAAGCTTCCCGCAGGCAGCCAGCACCAGCACCAGGAGTGCTAGCCGGGTCCTCCGCATGGTCCCAGCTGCTGGCTCCACGCTCACCCTGGGCCTGCCTGGCAGGGACAGCAGGGACAACGGACACCAAGTGCCCAGACTGGTTAGCTGAGCAGATTAGTGGGCTCCAGTTACCAGGTGGAGGTGGGGAGACCCCACCCCAGGCCCGATGGGGCCACTCCCTGCCTGGTCCCGCCTCCTCCCTCCCTGCCCCAGGCTGATCCTCCTCCTCCCTGCCCCTTCCTGACCCCTCCAGATCTCCCCATAGTCCTTCCAGGATCCCCCTTCCCATTTGGGGTCCTCCCCCACCTCCCCTCCACCCAGACATGGCCTGGGAGGGCTCCCCCACCCCACAGGTCCCCTCCTGCCTTGGGCCCTACTCCTGTCTCCAGGGCAGACTCATGGTTTAGTGGCTCCAGGCTAGAATCTTCCCAGATGATCTTGGCCCCACCTCCCAGCTCCTTTGAGGGAGTCGGGCTGGGGCATTTGGGGACTGGGGGCTGAATTACCACTGGACAACAAGCCACAAAGTTTGCTCAGAGGCTTAAAGAGACAAGCACTGAAAACTGCTGGGTTAACAAAGTCCTGAATGGAGGATGGGGGTGGGTGGGGAGGGGCTGGGGTTGCCTTGAGGGCACTAATCCTATGTCCCCTGGCTCTGCTGGTTAGGCACCTTGATTTCTAATAGTCTAATGAAGCTGCCCTCAGGCAGGGCTTACCTAGCTTCCTTGTAGTAAGGAAATTGAAGTGGCATTGCTTGACCAAGTCTCAGACAGGAAATAGGTGAATTTGGGTCTGGGGGCTCAGGGCAGGTCCAGCCACAGCTCCCCACGCCCCTGTGGACATCCTCTCAAAGTACCTGCTCCAGCCTCCTCAGGGTGGGCCTGGTCTGTGCTCCTGCCACCCCCTCCTCCAAGTCGCACACTGCCCGAGTATGTTGACGGGGGCCAGTGTGTCGACAGGGGCCTGGTGTCTCTTCCCTGAGGGTCCAGGCTACAGTCTCACCGGGCTGTGCCCAGGCTCGCACTGCAGCCCTGGCCATCTACCCAAGTGTCCAAATCTCACCCCCCTCCTGGACTTTCTTTCTGCTGTCCCCACTGCCAGGAATGCCCTTCCCTCTCTTGCCCCTCCAGTGGCTGAAATTCTGTCTTTGGGGTCATGGCCCTTTCTTGGACCCTAAGCCTTCCTGCTGGGTCAGCTCCATTTGGGATCTGGTCTTTGCACCATGTGACTGGGAGAGCCTGTGTTTCCCTGAGCACTGGGTGGGAGCTGAGGGTGCATGGATGGTGGCTTAGGAGGGCACCCAGGATCCCCTGGCACCCAGCATGCGTAGAGACTTAGCCTAACGATCTTATTTTCCTCACTGCAGCCGTGGAGGTACACGGTGCTAACTGACTTTAGTTTGGGTAAAGGCACTGGGGTTCTGAGAAGCTAATTGACTTAGGCAAGGTCACCTAGTGATGCCTGGGTGGTGGCCGAGTAGCAGCCCAAGCCTGTCTGATTCTGCATGTCACCACACGGCCACGATGCCACCAACCATTGACTCTGGGTGAAGCTAACTGGATTAGACGCCACACTACACACACCCTGGGTTCCTCCTGAAGCCTGACCCAATTCCTCTGCCATGGCAGGGCCCACCTTCTTCCTGTCCTCAGACCCAGGGGTTCCACCCGCACAGTCTACACGGAACACCTGCCTGCCCCCCAGGCATTCAGCTCCTCCAAGAGATTCTGCCTGACCACCACCAGGGAAGCCTAGGCGGAGCCTTTCTGCAAAGTTGGGCCACATGCTTGGGCTGGGGAGGAATGTAGTCTGGCCAGGGTCTGGACTGGCTTTGTCTGAGAGGGCTCTGTTCTGGGAGGCCCACGCCCTTCCCTTCTCAGTTCCTCCAGAAACCTCTAGCTCAGTGCTCGGCGTGTCACCAGGATCAGGGCTCAGCCTGTGACCAGAATCAGGGCCCAGTGTGTGACCAGGATCAGGGCTCAGTGTGTGACCAAAGTCACGTTACCAAAAACTCGGCCACTTGTCCACAAGGCCGAATCAGAAAAACAAAGACAGGCGGTCTGGGGAGGAAGGAAAGAGATATTTTTATTCCTTTGTTGGCAAAGGGAGGAAAAATGAAGACTATCATGTCAAAATCCAAATGACCTGAACAGAGGCAGAAATATAGAGCTTTTAAAGAGAGTGTTCTCAGCTTCAGGCAATTACTGTGGTTAACTATTCTAATCATCCCATCTCTGCCAAAGACAAAATCTGTGAACTCCATCAGCTGCCTGGGAGTTTTAACAAAAGACTTAACCTGCTTTAGGGATGCAGACCAGGCTGCAGGTCCCAAAAAGAGTGGAGGAATTTTTAAAGAGACAGAATTTTTTTTTCTTCTCCAGGCCATCCCCTATTACAGTCAGGGCTCAGCAGACCAGGATCAGGGCTCAGTTCGTGACCAAGGTCAAGGCTCAGTGTGTGACCAGGATCAGGGCTCAGCCTGTGATAAGGGAGGCCTCCAGGGACGAGCTCCGCAGCAATGCTGCTGCTAAACTGGGGGAGTGCAAGGTGCCCTGGAGCTGCTGCCCTCCAGAACTTGCCCCTGACCTATGATCCAGGGATCAGATGCTGCCCTTGCACCCTCTCCCACAGTACCGCCTCCTTTCTGGGCACACCAGAGCTCTGCTGTGCCATCCTACGCCAGGACCTCGTCCAGATCCCTCTCTACAGATCAGGCAAAGAGTCAACTCTGCCACGTAGATAGAGTAGGGGGAGGGCAGGAGGGAAGAGAGGCCACCCCTGCTCCCTTGGCAGTTTCTGCTGACAGCTCAGTAGGTCAGACAGCACCTAATGTGGGATGGGCAGCTCAGGTTCATGGTCCACCGTGTCTTGTGTCACCCACATCTGTGTGTCACTGTTTCTGGGGAGTTGGGGCATGGCTCTGCTCTTCTCCAGGGTTGCGCCCAGGAGGTGGTCCAGGTCTTGGCTGGGCCATAGCCCAGTCAAGGCTCCCCTAAGGGAGGACCTGCTGCCAGACTGGCATGGCACTGGCAGGATTTTGTGCCTCATTGTTGGTGGAGGCTGTCCTCAGTTCCTTGTTATGTAGCCTCTTTGACGCGGCAGCTGGCTTCATCAGAGCCTGCAAGCAGCATTCAATTTTATTGCTGTGTAACAAATCACCCAACATTCAGTGGCTTAAAACAACACTTGGCACAGCTCAGTCCTTTCTCACCCTGTGGGTTCAGATGGGCTCTCTGCTCAGGGTCGCACAGGAGGAAGTCCAGGTGTGGCCAGTGGTACTCTTATCTTAAGGCCCTGGAGAGGAACCTTCGCCCAGCCTCACTCAGGTGTCGGCAGAGTCGGGTCCTTGCGGTTGTAGGACTGATACCCCTGTTTCCTTGACGGTGTCTGCAGAGGCTGTTCTCTGCTCCAGGGCCACCCCTGCTCCTTCTTGTATGGCCCCTCCGCCTGCGAGTCAGCACTGGAGTGTCGGGTCCTCCCCGGGCTTCAATCTGTCTTCCTCTCCTGCTGCCCTCCAGCAAGCCCTCTGAAGTTCTCAGATCACGTGGGCCCCAGATAGCCCCGGCTAATGGCCCCACCCCAAGGTGAGCCGTGCCAGGAGGTGCCAACAGGGCAAGGTGAGCACATGTGCACGGACACCACAGGCCCACTGGGGCCAGACATGTGACTGGGCCCACGCGAACCACGAGGTCATCTGAGTAGACCTAACTTACAGAAGAAGAAACAAAAGGTCAAAGCAGGGACAGAGCTTGCCAAAGCCACGTGGCCAGGAGGTGGCAGGGCCAGATTTGGAGAACCTGTTGAGTGCATGTCTCAGGGACAGTGGCATGATTTGGCATTGTCCCTCCATAAAGTCCTGTGATGCATCCAAAATCTTCCCTTTCCTCTTTGTTGACACTCATGACCAAGCCCTAATTGGACTCTCTGGTAACCTATGAAGTATAAAGAAAGGAAACCAGTGGGGTGAGGAGGCCCCCTGCTGAGAGGCCATTCCTGGTGGACAGAATCTTCCAGCACCGGGTGCCGAGGAGGCTTCAGCTGGTGGGCTCAGCACAATGTCTCCTTCCCAGGAGGGACTATGGCCTCCTCAGGACAGGCTGTGGCCTTAGCCAGCCTGTCTGGCACCCAGATCCCCCACACCCTCCTGAGCAGGGCTCTGTCTCCCTCAGCACCAACCGGGTGGCAGTGCCAGAAACTGGTGCCCTGCCACTCTTTGGCTGCGTAACCTTGGGCACAGTCCTTTACCTCTCTGTGCCTCAGTTCCCTCCCCCACAAAGGGATGTAATCTCCATTCCTAACTCATAGGCTACTGCGAGAAATGGAAGGGATCAGTGTGTACAGTGCTTAGTGCAGTGCCAATAAATACCGCCTGTTTTTAAAAGAGTCACCACAGACAGTGGTCAGCATGTCCCTCCTACCCCTCTGCACCACCTCACACGCACGCCCACATGGGTGCACATGCGTATGCAGGTGCACACACACATGGGTGCACACATGCAGTGCACACACGCACCTGTGCCTCCCTCCTTCCTGCTCCCACCCTCCTCAGCCTCCCTCGCCTGCTCCAGCCCAGCGCCAACAGCCCCAGCTGGCGGATGCAGCAACCCCGCCCTGGAGCAAGTTTTTCCTGCTCCACCTCCCCCCATGGGCCCTCTGCACACCGTGGCATTTCGGGGGCTCACCCTAAGAGCACCCAGGTATGGCTCATTTGCTGCCTCTATGCAGTGGACTCCACCCCTGGGCCTCTCCCTCTTTAGCCAGGTCGGTTCTGCCCACACCTGACAGGCAGCAGCTTGGTCCCCTCCTGGAGGCAGGACCCTAACACAGAGAGTGTGCCCCCCACACACACAGCTTCCCACAGCCCTCTAGCACCTGTTCCTATCAGTCCCTGGACATGGGGACCAGCCCTAGTGTCCCCAGGTGCCCAGGGGAGAAACCCCCCTCAACTCCTCTGCTCCAGTCAACCGGGAGCCCATCCTCAGGCGGTGCCATGGCCCTGGGTAACGGTGGTGTCTCCACAGCGGAAACCGGCCCTGGAACACACAGACGCCGCTCGAAGCAACATGAGGCCAGAACCAGGCCCCGAGGGCGTCTCTGGGGACACGGAGCAACAACCAGCAGCTGGCAGTGGCGAGGTGGATACTGGCCTCCACCACGCCTGCGGACTGGATTCCTCGAAGGCCAAGACCCATTCGGGCTGCTATGACAGCAACCATGGCCTGGTGACCTAAAAACAACAGAAATTTATTTCTCACAGTTTCGGAGGCTGGAAGTCCAAGATCCAGGCCCCAGTAGAATTGGTGTCCGCTGAGGGCCCACTTTCGGTTCGCAGATGACACCTTCTCACTGTGTCCTCACATGGGGAAGGGGTCTTTTTGCATAAGGACACGAGTCCCACCACAAGGCCCCACCTCCGAGTACCACTCCCTGGGGAGGATTTCAACACGTGAACACTGGGACATAGACCCTCAGACCAGCACCAGGCCACCGCCACGGGCCAGCGAGGGCCTCACTTTCACTACCCCCTCCCCCCAGCAGCAGCCCAGGGCACCGGCAGGACTGATGGAAAAGGAAGCCCGGCCTCAGAGAGCCCAGCAACTGGCCCATGTACACAGGCAGGAGGTGGCCAGGACCTGAGTTCCATATTGGAATTTCTCCTTTCTAGGTCATCTTTTCCCCAGCCTGGGTTTTCCTAAAAAGCCAGGGCCACCTCCGGCACTGGCCAATGGGCAGGATGAAGGAGGAAGAGACTAGCAGAGGCCGTTGGCCCCTGGGTGGCCGTGGGCAGAGGAACCTTGGGCTAGGGGACAGCTTGGCCCCAAGGTCTGCACAGGTGACTCTGGGCTCTGCTCCACAGCGTCGCTCTCTGCCCGGCAATGGAGAAAGGGGAACAAAACCCAGAGCCGAAGGACGAAGCGACGGTGAGCAACTGTCAGGGGACTGTTGTTAGACCAAAAGCCCAGGTGGGAGGAGGGGCACGGCCACGGTCTGGAGGGGCGATGGCGTCTGAGCCGGCCGGTGGAGCGAGGTCCTGAGTGTTTTGTTTTTAAGGTGAGTTTATGAAGAGCCACGTCCATTTCCACTGAAATCCCGAGCTGGGATACCTTCCCCTAGGATTCTATTTTAAACCGTCGAAAGCACTTTTTCAGTGCAGAAATCAATAAAATGCACCCAAAAAAATGAAAAAGGAGCCTACAGAGCAAATCATCTCCCTGCCTTTTACGAAACGCTATTTTTTTTTTAACCATCAAGACCTGCAGCTTTAAACTTAATTCTGGGGTGAAAGTCAGTCTATTTAGATATCTCTGCAGCACAGCGGTGCCACTGTCCTGTCCCAAACTGCACAACCGGGTGGGCAAACCGAAGCCTGCAGGACTCGGCAGCGGCCGCCCGGGCCCTTCCAGAAACAGGGCCTTCAGCACCCGGAGGCCTCTGCTCACAGATTCGGGCCCGCTGGTTTGGGTGCACGATGGTTTCAAAGTCTACCGGGAAGACACACATGGTGCAAGGAAACGAGACACCGAAATCCTCTCTCCCCCACTGGGTAACAGGGAACCTGCAGAGAGGGAGTGTCACACAGCTCGGGTGGCTCAGAAGCTGGCGCAGGAGCCACAGGGCCAGGGCAGACGGGAAGGGAGGGCAGAGACAGCGGAGCCCAGGGAGGCCCTGACACACCAGCACCAGGTCCGCAGCTTGCGGGGACGCAGGGGAGGCAGGAACACGCACGCGCCTTCTAGAGCACCGTCTCGGGCTGACGGTTCTCACATCTGTCAAACTTCTCCTTTCTACTTTGCCTTCCCTGAGGCCTGGGAGCTTCACGAAGGTGTCCCAAACCTCAGGGCTTATCTCGGTTGCTGGGACGAAAGAGCCCGGGCCTGCTAGGCAGCAGATAGATGTGATAACTGGACAACCTTGGGATGGGGCAGAAGCCTTGGCCTGTGGACAACACAGATGGCTCTGGCAAACAGCAGAGGCCCTGGAGGGACAGCCAGGCTCAGGGCCTGGCCCCGCCGCTGCCTGCTGGGGATTTAGGCAGGTGCCTCTCCCGTCATCAAGCCACAGCCTCCTTGGCAGAAGTGGAGGGTAGACCAAGCCAGCCCACAGGCCCCTCCTCTTTTCCAGGATCCAGTCATATGCTGGGCAGCTGCAGACCTGAGCGGGCACCAGGCCAGCACCCACAGGGCTCCCACCTCTCTGCACCTCAGCTCCCCTCGGAGCACAACCCCCAGGCTGGGACACAGTAAGAGCCCAGCTCGGAGCCTCTTGAACCTGAAGCTCACCTGGGCTTTGCACACGAGGGAGGGCCCAAGGCCCGCCTGCCCCTCTTAAGGCAAGCATCGCCTCCAGTATGGAAGTGGACATAATCCTGGATGCCCTTCTAGAAACTTCCAAAGCCTCCACTGAAGTCAATACCTGCTCAGTTTTTGCCCAGCAGGAGGTGGATAAACATTAAAATTAAGAAGCACCCAGAAAACCATCAGGTGTGACTTTGCCCATCCCTGCTACCCTGCAGGGGCAGGTGGGAACTGGGGGGGCCTGACCAGAGCTGGCTCCCAGCCAGGCAGGAACCGCGTGAGCCTCTCCGCCTCAGAAGAGTGTCGGGAACAGCACAGACACGCAGATTCTAGAAGCCTGGTGCTCCCGAACCCGTAATCTCAGATGTCTGTCTACCCAGAGGCAGCTAGAGGCAGCAAGCGCTGTGATTACCATAACAAAAGGACACAGAAAAGCCAGCTTCACGGAGGCTGGTGCAGAAGCCTGCCCCGTGATCAGCTCCAGTGAAGCCATGCCCCCGCAGACCCCTGGCACAGATGACGACTCCGTGGCGTAGGCGCACAGCACACCAGCCTGCAGGGTAAGTGGCGGAGCAGGTTTGAACACAGCACCAGCCGGCGCCCCGCTCCTGGACCAGCCCTGGTCACACCCCTTCTCCTGCTCACCTCCAGGCGTCCCCACGGCAGGGAGGCCTCCTGACCACCTGGAGACTGCCCGGCACTCCCTGCCCTGCCTGGCTCTGGCCACCTGGCGTGGGCGCTGTGCCTACCCCCACTTTGTCTAACCTCCCCACTAGGATGTAGTACCAGAGGGCAAGGCTGGCCACAACCACCTGCCCAGAGTCCCCTGAGGGCAGGCCAGGCCCTCCCAGGGAGGAGCCTGTGGCAGCTCTAGGCCTCGAGACACCAGCCTGGCCCCACCTGTGACCCAAGCACCCAAAGTTTCTCTGCTATCTCACTCAGATGCCCCAAGGAACACACAACAATGGCCAGGCGCCTCTGCCTGTCCTCTCTCCAGAGCCTCTGATGGCCTTTCTGGGGGGTGTGAGGTCCCCATACCACCTACCCGAGTGTAGCCACATCCACTCGGCCCTGACACCAGGGCACCCGCCAAGGTCACAGGACATCAAGGTCCAAGCAGCCCCCAGCCTGTCTTCTGAGCCCATTTCCTGCTGCCCGTGGGGACGGTGCCACTCAGGAAAGACCCTGAACCTCACTCACACCTGGGGCCTTCCCTGGGGCCCCACAGGATTGTCACCCCATCAGGATGCCCTGGCCCTCCGCACCCAGAGGACAGCTGCACACACAGCGGCAAGATCACGCCCCTCTCCTCTCAACACGTTCCCCCAGGGTCTGGACAGGAGAGGCCAAGGCTCTTCTGGAAGGGCTGGAACATTCTGCGGGGCCACGTGGTGGCCCTGGCATGGTAACAATCACAGTCCCCAGCGCAGTGCATGCCCATGGCTTGCCTTCAGCTTCTTGGGAACGAGACGGGGACCAAATAGTACAAATAACAGTCTGTTCCATCTCGCCAGCCCTCAGAGAAGCATCATGGGAGACGCGATTTGGTACATGTTGTTAACGGCAGCTGTGGTTCTGAGAGGGTAAGGGACGTGCCGGGGTCACACGGAGCTGGGACCTGGACACTGCGTTTCTCTTCTCCAGCAGCCCCAGCCCCACTCACCAGGACCCAGCCCACACTTTCTGACCCGACCTGTGCCCTGTCCCGTCCGTCTCAGAGCTTAGCAGGGGCCTCTCCTGCCCGACCCTGTGCCCATCCAGGGTCCCCACTCAGCGTCAGGAGGCCAGTCACCCGGCCCCTGTGCCTGCTTCACCACTCATGCCATGGAAAGGAAATGACAGTACAGTCGAGATCTGTCTCCTCTTGCGGAGGACTGGATGGTAGCCCCAAAAAAGATATGTCCACACCCTAACCCCTGGAACCTGTGAAAAAGCATTTGGGAAAGCTGTCTTTGCAGATATAATTAATCTCAGGATCTCGAGATGAAAGATCATCCTGGACCATCTCAGTGGGTCTCGAATCCAATGGCAAGTGTCCTGGTAACAGAAGGAATGGCCTGGAAAAAACAGCAAAGATATTTTGTCTCCTTAAAACATCCTCCCCTCCTTTCTGAGAACTAACGCCTGCATCCCTGCCTCAGGCCTGGGGTTGGGAGGGTGGGGGGCAGGGGAAGTCTTCTGTTTATGCCACAGGAGATGGCTCAGCCTCAGCTTGGTAAAGGGAGGTCCTGGGGGGAGATCATGGCAGGAGATGGGATGATCAGAATCATCAACGGTGTTTGAACAGTAATTGCCCAAAGCTGAGAACCCATCCTTCAAAGCTCTGTATTTCTGCCAATGTTCAGGAAATTTGGATTTTGAGACGAAAAGGTCTACCATTTTTCCTCCTTTTCCAGCAAAGTAATAAAATGTCTCTTTCCTTCTCCTTCAAATCACTTGTCCTCATTCTTCTGATTCGGCCTCGTGGACAAGTGCCGAGTTTTGGGTAACATCCTCATCTATGAGAGGGAGACAGAAAGAGATTTGAGCCACCTCGTCTAACCATCCCAACACCCTGAGTGATCTTCATCCTGGGGAAGGAAAAAACTGAGGCTCAGAGAGGTTCACATACTTGCTCAAGGACACACAGCTCATAGGGAAAGAACTGAGATTTGAATCCAGGCCTAGTGGCCCCAACGTCCTCTCTCTTTCCATGATATCTGCTACCTCCCCAAAAAACTAAAATCCAAATATTGATAGCAGCTGGCTCCTACTGGCCCAAACCGGACTTTAACAGAGACCACCACTCCCAACTACACTGGAGAACATGCCTCCTCAAGGAGGGAGGATTGGTTAAGACCCTGGTCCCAGGAGGGCAGGCTCAGCCCCCGGCCTGAGAGGAGGGGAGTTGAGAATCCTGAGACTCTGCCAACCGCCAGCATGTGATCTAGACAAATCCCCCACCCTCGATATCAGAGGTGAAGGTCGTAGCCCTTCCCAGTCCCATCACCAACTCACATGGACACGTGTTTCCTGGGGGTCTGCTGTGTGCAGGGCTCCCCGCGGGGCCACACCTGCTCCCATGGGCTCTAGAGCTGGCCGAGGACCCCGACCCTCCTTCACACCTCTTTTCCTTCCCCCAGCAGACACGTGCTGATGACCTGAGTGCTGGGCACTGCACCAGCGCTGGGACCTCGAGGACAACGGTACCGTGAAGGCTCAGGGCTTCGCTCACTGAAGGCAGGTAAGGCCGGGAGACAAGAGGACACTACAGGACCAAGAGAGCGACTAGTCCATTTCCACTGGGGGGAGGAGAGGGAGGTGGGAAGATGGAGATAATCCCCCCACTTCACACCTGGGACGCTGAGAGCCTGCGGCTGCCCAGCTGCACTGGTTAGGAAGTGGCAGGGCTGGATCCTAACCCATCTCCTGCTTGTCCCCTGAGACTCCAACCCCCACCTGCTTGGGGCTGGGGCTGGGGCTTGTGTCATCGGCCAACCCTTTCAGGAGCTGTCACCATGAGGAAACAGCCGGTCACTCCCAAGCCATTGTTCAGAATGGAGGTGTGTGGACGAGACTCTGTCCCTGAAGTCCCTCAGCTGGGCCCACTACAGCCTCCTGCCACACCCTGTCCACAGACCAGCCCAGCAGGGCGAGAGCCCCTAAACTGCCCCTCTGGCTGCCCCAAGCCCCATCCAGGACCCCCCAGGCCTGGAGATCTATAAGATAATACCCTGTAATTCCAAAATTACCTCCACCCTTAGCATCATGGGAATTGTCCTTCACTTACTCCTGGGGGTTGAGAAAGCAATCTGATTAAACCATGATGTAATATACATGGGGACACAGCCTATTTATGGGCAACAGTGTGCCAACGTAATCACCTCCTCTGGAAATCCTCCCTGACCAGCCTCCAGGGTGCCCTTCATTTTGCCCCCCATCCCACATCACTCCTTTCCATCTAACAACAGAGAGGTGTCCAGAATCCACCAGCACGCTCCAGGCACTGGGTCCAGCAGGGTCAGGTTGGAGAGGTAGACAACGCAATGTAGAATGGTAACAGCGAGCACTACGATGGTCGAGGAATCAGAGGCCCAGAGAGGGTGAGCAAGCTGCCCAGAGCCACACAGCCCTGAAGGAGTAGAGCAGAACTGCCCACCCCTGTGGCCTGTGGAAGGCTGGTCACAGCTGCCAGAGCCTGGCTGCAGCAGGGCCAGGACCCAGTCTCCCCCACCAGACCTCAGGATAGGCAGGTCCCCTCCCTCACACCAGCTGGCCCCGCCTCCACCCAGGACGCCCAGCACAGCTGGAGTTTTCTCATCTCAGCCCTTGGGCTCCATGGGCAGCTAACACCCTGGGTCCACCTTGTCACCATCCCACAGAACAATAGCATTCCCTGCTCAGCCAGGTGTGCTTTCCTGTTTATTCCCACATGTATTTATTTGATATTATTGTCCGTTCCCTGGCAGCCAACACTCTCATTGGGCTCCGCCACGTTCAAAGGGAATTGCCGGCTGGTGGAGAACAAGATAAGATATGTAAGGCCTGACGTGCTGTGACCTTTCTCTTTTCTCCTAAAACCACTTACTTAAGAAAAATCTCAGCCGTCATAAATCACCATCGCTCAGGAGCACGTGGGCCCACGGTGGAAGCTCGGGAGCATTTATCATGGTTTCGGGGACTTGACAGACTATTCACTCTCGGATTTACAAATTGCAGCCCCTTCCCCTCTACCACCCTCCTTCCTACAACAGTAGAGAAAATTTCTGTCCTGGGATCCCCTTCCCAGATCCAGCCTCTAGGTAATACTTCCTATTTCAAGGCAGCCTCAGACATCACCTCCTCCAGGAAGCCCTCCCTGACCCCCTAAGGCTGAGTTTGTTCATGAGAGAAATTGACAGGTGTTGCCAACAAGGTCATGACAAGATTACCTAAAGATGGTGTCCATTTCTCCAGGATTTGAGCACAAAGGGGCTCCCTCTCCCTTTGACCCAGGTCAGCATCCTATAGCCTGTGCAAAGAATCCAGCCCACTATCTGTTTTTATAAATAAAGTTTTATTGGAACAGTCAAGCCTACTCATTTCTGTACTGTGACTGCTTTGGCACTACAATGGCAGAGTTGAGTAGTTACAACAGAGACTGTGTCATGACTCACAAACCTAAAATATTTACTTTCTGGGCCTTTGGAAAAAAGGTTTGCCGACCCCTGCCTTTGAGCTTGACCACCACCCCATGTGACTGATCTTCCCATTTGCTGGTGGGGAGTGAGGTTCAGAGATAGCCAGAGCTCTCCCGGGGCCACACAGCAGCAGGTCCTGGGGGCAGGAGGCTGAATCCAGACTATTCCCCTAGGCCAGGCCACACTGTTCCTGACAGCACTCCTGAGCTGTCTGCACATTTGACCTTGAAGGCTGACCTCACCCAGAAAAAGGCAGCTGGATCCAGGACATCTAAGCAGGGGACAGCGTGATCATCCCAGCGGGTCCCGCCGCGGTTTAGCGAGCCCAGCCCAGCCTGCAGCCTGATGTTCCAGCCCCAGGAGCGGCTCCAGACGCCTCCGCGGTTCGTTCTCTGACGCCCCATTCCTCCCAGGGAAAGACTTTCTTGGCCCTGAGTGGCAGACCATGGAGGAGCAGCCTCTTTCTCCAACATCCAGGCCTCACCACAGAGTGCCCAAGGAGCCCAAGAGGAGCCAGAGGAAGGTTCTGGAAAACAAGCTCCAGGCTCAGAGAGCAAGGAACAGGCCAAATGCAGCCCAGGTGACACCCAGGCTGCAGGGTTCCCTTCTTGCTGGCCACGCTCCTTCTGTCTGCTCAACGGGCCACTTTCTACCAGAGGCCAGAGGGGCTTTCCAAGACCTCGAGTCTGAGCACCGACACCCTCTCTGTCACATTTGGAACGAACCCCTCCCTCACCGCGGCCTGTGCAGGCATAGCCAGGCGCTGAGCAGTAACAGAGCCCAGGTCTCAGCAGGCTGGACACGCTGAGACTCAACCCTCGGACTCAACCCTCCGAGGAAGAGCC
>CAUYSK010054870.1:0-12508 GCA_963575035.1 Avahi laniger | reverse complement strand
TCCCAAGTAGCTGGGACTACAAGCATGAGCCACCATGCCCGGCTAATTTTTTCTATATATATTTTTAGCTGTCCAATTAATTTCTTTCTATTTTTGGTAGAGACGGGGTCTCGCTCTTGCTCAGGCTGGTCTCGAACTCCTCAGCTCAGAACGATCCGCCCACCTCGGCCTCCCAGAGTGCTAGGATTACAGGCGTGAGCCACCGCGCCCGGCCTGGGTGGGGTGTTTTAACTACCATTAGAGCTACAAAAATTTTCTTGGGGGTTAAAAGAACAATGAAGAAAGTGTTAGGAAGTCAGCTAAAATGCTTAAAATTGAATCCTGACATTTTCATAAGCTTGGAATAGTTTAGAAAATAAACAATCTAACTTGTTATAGTTTCAAAGGACAGCAATAGAATATCGGCAGTGTGGTGCTGTTCCATATTTAAGCCTGGTCTCTGTCTAGCTAGGATCTATTTGTTCATGGCTAGAAGTCCATCATCTCCATTCTTTTGAGTTTAACCATTTTCTCTGATTCTGTACAGGGTCTATTTTGTTTGGGTATATTCAGAATGATCTGTTTAACTTCTGCATGAATTTCTCTTTATTCCTAGTGAGGTTTCTTTTCCATCTCCTGAGGTTTAATAGATTAATTTAAATCATGCATATGAAGTTTCTTTGAGAGATTATTATAAGCTTATGCCTTGATATACACTTGCTTAGGATTCATTTTACTTGTTTCAAAAGAGACAAGTGTTTCATCCTTAATAAAACTGATGAAAATCAACCTAGGTCAACAACTAAAATTAGTAGCAAACCCTAGAAGCACCCTTTAGGCTGTTAGAACCAAGAGATTCTTCATTCTTGCTTATTTCTTACTTGTAGTAATGATGGTACACCCTGCCAGAGTTAGAGGTTCCACATTCTCTGGATCAGATAGTTGGCTTAGGTATCGACAGGTGGGGGTAACAGAGGTGGTAGTGCTAAAATTATCTGGACTTCTTTTCCTAACCTTTTCAACATCACTTACCTGACATGTGGCTATAACTAAATTGTATCTGATACAAGAATAAAATTGACTAGAACTCTTCTGGGACCAGGCTGTAGAATTTATATAACATCTGTATGTTGTGCAACTATTCCTAATGCTATTAGACTTCCTTAAACTTCAGCTCTAACTTATGTACTGTATTTTTTACATGTAGCTTGTTCTTTAGTGGTTCAGTATTATGATATTATTAATGCCATATGATAACTCTTTTTTCCCCAAACTCTCAAATCCTGATGAGATTCTAGTTAGATGAGCAAGTACCTAAGATGAAAATTTGTCATAGTGCTGTAAACTTTGTAACCAAACACTTAACGTTTGTTAGAAAGAGGACCCAACCCTGACGTTCTCCTCAGACCTCACTGCTCCTCCCCAGTGCCAGTATTTGAAGTGGTCATATGAAACCTTGTTGTGAGGTGGAATACTGAGGCTGCTTTAAGTTCTGAAACTGCACTTGACTAAGGTCAGCAGGGACTGCTAACTAGCCAAATTGCTTGGACGTGTTTTAGAGGTAGATTATTTGATTTCGGTCCTTGTGGTCCATTTGCATTTCTTTGAAACTCTTCTCCATTGGCTCACTGACATGCCTCTTAATTTTCTGACTTTACTAGGGGCCTTCACTCCATCACAGCTTCTTAATCACAATCCTGCGCAGCTCAGCGACGTTTTGGTCAATGACAGAGTATGTATACAGTGATAGTCCCATAAGGCCACAGCGTTCTGCCATCTTTGTGCTTTAAGCTAGGTGTTATTACAAAAAAGTCAAAGTTTTAAAAATGAAAAGTTCATAAAGTAAAAAAGTTACAGTAAGCATCCAGGCATGGTGTCTAACAACTGTAATCCCAGCACTTAGGGAGGCCAAGGTGGGAGAATTGCTCAAGGCCAGCAGTTTGAGACTAGCCTGGGCAACATAGCAAGACCCCATCTCTACAAAAAATTTTAAAAATTAGAGGTGGTGGCAAGCTCCTGTAGTCCCCACTACTTGGGAGGCAGATGTGGGGAGGATAGCTTGAGCTCAGGAGATAGAGGCTGTAGTGAACTAGGATCATGACACTGTAGTCTAGCCTTGGGGACAGAACAGACCCTCTTAAAAAAAAAAGTAAGCTAAGTTTAATTTTATTATTTAAAAAAACCTGTAATTTTATAAATTTAGTATAGCCTAAATGTACAGTGTTTATAAAGTTTGCAGTAGTGTACAGTAATGTCCTAGAATCTAGGCTTTCACATTCACTCACACTCACTCACTGACTCACCCAGAGCAACTTCCAACTAGCAAGTTTCATTCATGGTAAATGCCCTGTGCAGGTATACCATTTTTTATCTTTTATGGCATATTTTTATTGTATCTCTTTTATTTTTAGGTATGTTTAGATACACAAATACTTAACATTGTGTTACAGTTGCCTACAGTATTCAGTACAGTAATATGCTGTACATGTTTGTATCCTAGGAGCAATAGACTGTACCATATAGCCTAGGTATGTAGTATGCTGACACATCTAGGTTTGTGTAAGTATACTCTATGATGTTCATACAATGACAAAATTGCATAATCACCCATTTCTCAGAGCATATCCCTGTCATTAAGCAACACATGACTATTAGTATCCATCAGAATTCTGTTGTTTACATTGTCTCCTTTTTTCTTCCGATTATACATCTTCCTAAATGTCTTTCACTGTTTATATGGTTTGAATCACTACTGTTTGCTAATTTTCCCAAATTCTTTTTTTATCTCAGATTTCTCTTGAGCTTCTGACATGCATATCCAATTATCTCCTGTATCCTGTGTCTGTACTTACAGGTGTTTCAAGTCAAAAGATTTAAAACTGAATTTACTGTTTCCTGTCCAAGTAAATGTTACCACTATCCACCAGAAACTTATGAATCAACTATTTCCTCCCATTTCCCACATGTAGTAAGTTACCAAAACAGTAAAACCTAGTAGTTAAAAGTGAATTTCTGAGTCAGACCTGGTTTTAGGGATTTGTGTGTAGGGGTTTTTAAAGAGCAATGTAGGCGCGGTAATCCCAACCGTGGTGGGAGGATCGCTTGAGGCCAGCTGGGGCAACATAGTGAGACACAGTCTCTACAAAAAAAAAAATATATATATATATATATATATATAAACCAGGCGTGGTGGCTTGCACCTGTATCCCAGCTATTTCAGCAGCAGAGGTGGGAGTATCACTTAAGCCCCAGAATTCAAGGCTGCAGTGAGCTATGATCATGCCAGGGCACTCCAGCCTGGGCGACAGAGTGAGGCCCTGTCTCTAAAGAAAGAAAGAGTAGTATAAATCCATTTTTAAAACATTTATGGATATATATATATACACACACATATGGAAATATGTAAAAATGGAGCAGCTCTGGCTGAAGGAGGGGATAGAAAGCTCTACCACTTTATCTGCTTAGCTAGTTTCTTACCCACCTACTCAATAAATGTTGATTGGAATTATCATCCTAAGTTATTTCACTACTTGCTAGTTTTGTGACTTCAGAAAAATAAGTCTTACCACTGTATGACATTTGGGTAATATACTCTGCTACCTAATTTAACAGGATGGTTTTAGGATCAATAGACAGTGGATATTATTTTTTAAGTTGGATTTAACATTTTACACAAAGTAAAAATATAAAGCACAACTATTTTGAAATGCTGCTGTATGCACATTTGCAAGTGTCTACATCTTTGTAATTAATCATGTTTGCCACAGTCTTCACCAAGTAAAGATGATAAAGAGACATTAATAACTGCTGGTAGGAGCATAAGTTGGTACAACTTTGGGGAGCAGTCTGACAATAGCTATCAAAATGCCCCCAAAAAATCTATGTATCCTTTGACTCAAATGTAAAGATGTTAGAAAGCCTTTATCTATATGTAGATTTATTTGCATTGCTTAAAATGTTGAATTAGAAACACCCTGAAAGTCTAGTAATAGATGATTGCTAAAATAAAGTTTGGTACATTTACGTAATGGAATATTGTTTGAGCATTAATAGCTATGATGTTTGGGGGGGTGGTTTGTTTTGCAAACGGCAAGGACTAGATCTATGATTTTCTTTAATGTTTTAAATGAATATTGACAAGGAAAAATATTTATAACATATTGAATGAAATTAGCAGGTTAACTTGTTTAACAATCATATACATATACATAGTGATGTGACTATATGGGCATAGAAAATAATAGGAGAATATACCAAAAGGTTAGTAGTGGTAATGTGAAGAGTTTGGGGATTTTTTTTTGTTTTGTTTTGTTTTTAATAAGAAAAAAGGAGTAGTCATTTTTGTATTCTTCTCTGTCTAATATTCTTACCTGGAAAAATATCAACATCTTTCTTTTACAAAAAAATGTCCATTAAGATCATAGTTGTTATAATTTCTGTGCATGTTACACATACCTATTATCCGTTATATGAGGCTTAGTGTTGGAAGCTATGTGCTGTGTGTTCAGGCAAAGTTTCAGGCATTAGGACTTGACCCCGAAATAGGAGTGGAGCTCGGTAGGAACATTAAATATTTACAAATACTATTTATGATTTCTTGACATTTTCCCCTTTATTTGCTTGATGTGTGTTTTTTAGATTAAAAGAAGAAGAAAATAAAGCTAAGAAATAGATGTGTTTCAGCTTCTTCATTTCTCTTATTGCTTCGGGATACCGTATTCTAACCAGGGGAAATTTATTTTTGTTGAAGATTTGTAGTACAGGCTTTAAGAATACAAAATATATAACAAAATGTGGTGAGTGAGCTGTTGTGTTCTTATTTTGTATTGACTTGGAAAGCCCAAGTAGAACTACTTGGTGCAAGTTAAAAAGTTGACTTCAGCTCTTTATAAAACAGGTATTTTGTAATGAATTGAGTTATTCCTTAGTAAAACAGGCCAGAAGGTACAGGCTATGATATGAGCAGCACACAGACACAGTGTCATAATAATATTAAGAATTTGCCTCTCCTCAATCCCTGTGTCTTTGAATGTGCTGTGTTTACCCTGTAATTATTGTACTCCCTTTTTTGGCATGCTAATAATTATCTGAAACATAAAGCGTTTGCTAGAATTCCCTATTACCTTTCTCTACTGGTAGTTTTGTTTTTTAACATACCATTGAATTAAAACTTAATCTCACTAGTTCTACAGTACTACTAGTGTTTTTATTTCCTAAAGCTTTAGGTTGGGCAGTGACATTAACATTTATAGAAGAATATTCATAGCAGCATTGCTTGTTATAATAAAAACATATATCTCTATAATGGAATATACCATAATTTCAACAAAAAGAGGCAGATTTATATCTGTTGATAAAGAATGACTGAAAAGACTATGGGTTTGTATGACATTATATGTAGGACATTATGTGTGAAGCATGTGTGTTTATTTATAGATAAATTATCTCTGGAAGAATACATAACAGTAGTAAAGTGGTTGCCACAGGAATGGAATATTGGGGATCAGTGGTAGAAAGGACACTTTATTATACTCACATTTAAAAATTAACTTTGTGTGTGTGTGTGTATATACATTAGCTTTTAAATTATTTAAATTAACTAAAAATATTTTAAAGGAAATCCCAAGCAAACAACTACTTTTATCACTCTGGGACTTAAAGCTCAAAAAAATTTAGAGACACTGAAATAGATTGCCTTAGGAGAGAGGTAGCTGATTTTTCTCTTCTTGAGCATCCCTAATCCAAAACTGAAATGCTGCAAAATCTGAAACGCCAGCATGACACTTCAAGGAAATGTTCACTGAAGCATTTTGGATTTCAGATTTTTAGATTAGGGATGCTGATCCAAACTGGTAATAAAATGCAAATATTCAGAAATTGAAAATATGAAATACTGGGAAACAAAATCCCAGAGCATTTTGAATAAGGAATACTCAACCTGTGTAAGGCAAGCATGAAAAGACATCTATCTGCTAATTTGGCTTCTCTGACCTTTGAGTTCTAATTCTAAGTTAATGTCTTATTCTATAATATGGTGGTATCCTAAGTTTGTAGCTTGTGCTTTCTCTTTTTCACCCACTCTAATGGTTAAGTTATTCTAATATAAAAATGCTTATAATTTTATCAAAACATTTCTCTGTAAAAATAAACTCCAATTGCCGGCCCTTGAGTATATAACAAGTAGGAAGAGAAGGCTAAATGTAAAAATTAGCAAAATTGATGATAACTGTCACAAAGCCATGTCTTAATGTGTAGAGTGCCCGGAGCTTGTGAGGTAAGCAACACATTAGAAAGTTACAACTAAAAGCTCAAGAATAATATAAAAGTAGGGATGTACTGTGACAGGGGTTAAATGTTCTAGAGGCTTGGGGAGTGGTTAATGAAATAATTCTATGATTTGAAAGGGTGTACTCTTAAGAAAGAGTATCTTCAGGCTTTTGAGGTTTTAAATAAAATGTTATTTCTTCAGAATAGAAATGAGATTCCCCCCCGCCCCTCAGACAGGGTCTCATTCTGTTGCCCTGGCTAGAGTGCCATGGTGTCAGCCTTAGCTCACAGCAGCCTCAAGCTCCTGGGCTCAAGTGATCCTCCTGCTTCAGCCTCCCAAGTAGCTGGGACTACTGGCATGTGCCACCATGCCCAGCTAATTTTTTCTATATATTTTTAGTTGTCCAGCTAATTTCTTTCAATTTTTTAGTAGAGATGGGGTCTCGCTCTTGCTCAGGCTGGTTTCGAGCTCCTGACCTCAAGCGATCCTCCCGCCTCGGCCTCCCAGAGTGCTAGGATTACAGGTGTGAGCTACCACACTGGGCCATGAGATTTTTTTTTAAGGAGTCATTTCAATTTATTTTCTTTCAGAAATCGAGCTATAGCAGATTATCTCCGTTCAAATGGCTATGAAGAGGCATACTCGGTTTTTAAAAAGGAAGCTGAATTAGATATGGTATGTTCAACTTTTTACAGTTATTCATGGTAGAGTTAATGAGTGGATTTTTACTCAAATATCAGTAAATAGTCAACTCAGTTATTCACAAATCTTGTCTTTTGTTACTGTGATTTACTTGGCATTGAGCTTGATTGTTCACTCCGGTTTTTTTTCTGTAATCAGATTTTTAATGTTTGAGTTTAAAGATGAATGGTCTCTGTCTTGAACTATCATAGTTAAGTAATTTTTAAAAGAAAGGTTCTCATTTTTTTCTCTAGAATGAAGAATTAGATAAGAAGTATGCTGGTCTTTTGGAAAAAAAATGGACTTCTGTTATTAGATTACAAAAGAAGGTAACTAAATCTTTTTTCTTTAAAGTTGTATTCAATGTGTTATTATATGAACTTTCTGAAAATATTAACATATTATTCTTCTGTATTAATAATTATATCTAATCTTAAAAGGCAAATAAAAATACATTTTCTGTGCTTTTCGAAAACTTTGACCTAGACAGATCATTGCTGATACACAGTAACTCATGTATCCTGGGGTGCTGTGTCGAATCCACATAGTCCTCACTTAGAGGAATTGGTACTGAAAGAACTGATTTGTACACTAAGAAGGAAAGAACACGTGGAGCCACTGTAATGCTGGGAAAAGAGCACTAAAGTGTGCTCCTAGATAAGTCATTTTTATCTCTGAGCTTTTATGTTTATCTGTAAAGTGAAGATAGCAAATAATATTCCAGTCCTGCCACGTAAACTTTATAGACCAAATTAGAATAAATAAATAACATTGTTATAAGTTCATCCATGTAATACTTTCAGAAAAGTACTTAGCATATAGTAGATGTTCCATAAATATTAGCTTTTATTATGAATATTATTATTACTAGCATATATAATATATACTGGTTTGGAAAGAATTTACTAAGACTAGCAGCCTTAGAAGGCTAAGAGAGGTTTACCACTCCTCCTCTAATTAGGAGAAAACTGTCGCTAGATGTAAACTGAAATTTTTCTTTAGGTTAAATAGTTAAGACAATTGTACTAAATCTTTCTCACTTTTTGGTTTTGTCACACTGCTTACATTTTGATGATTTACAAAATCATTTTCACTTAAATCTGACAAATGTTAAGTATCCTTCATATATATATATATATGCAAAAAATATATATGCAAAATAAAGGCAGGGTTTTTTTTCTTTTGAGAGGCAATAAAGGATTATAAAGGCAATTTTTAAGAATGTCAGATATGCTGTTTTTATCGAAATCTGTCTATACATAACTGCGTGTTCTTTCTCAAGGTTATGGAATTAGAATCAAAGCTAAATGAAGCAAAAGAAGAATTTACATCAGGTGGACCTCTTGGTCAGAAACGAGACCCAAAAGAATGGATTCCCCGTCCACCAGAAAAATATGCATTGAGTGGTCATAGGAGTCCAGTCACTCGAGTCATTTTCCATCCTGTGTTCAGTGTTATGGTCTCTGCTTCAGAGGATGCTACAATTAAGGTAAATTTTTGTTAAAAGTAGACTTAATTGGATGAAAGAAATAAAAAGATCCTGAAAATGATGACCTCAGCAGAGGGACAGAAGGGACTCTTTGAAACTGTCTAAGTGATTTGGTTCTAAACCTTCAAGACAGAATAAAATTTCATTGCAGCTCCTGCAAGGCTTGCTACCAAATAAGTTTGCTAATGAATTTGAAAAAGCAGTGTTACTGATTTCATTTATGGTGATAGGGTCACCTTGTACTTGAATAATTTTTATTCTTGGAGGATTAAAAGTATGTGCCTTTCAAGCATAAGTGATATATGAAAATAGTGGTTTACAAAACTAGTAATTCATAAGGAAGTTTTTTTTTTTAAAGCCAGGTGTGGTGATGCATGCCTGTCGTCCTAGCTAAAGTTGCCTTTGGTCTAGGCGCAATAAAATGACAGTCGTATGAGCAAACACAAAAAGATAAGATAGTTAAAAAAAAAAAAAAAGATAGTTAAAATATAGGTAGTCTGAAATGAGTCTCCAAGACTTACTTCAGATTAAGTTCCAGATTTTAAGTTTCATTTGTAAATGTATAAGTAAGGAAATATGAGTAGATTGTATATATCACATAGCAGCAGTCCAGCCTAAAATTCAGGCATGACTTAAATGTGACTATACTTAACCAGTTCTTCAATTTAAACATTATTTTACATTGTCCTTATGCAGTTTGTTTAGTTCTAAATCAGTAATTTCCATCCTGTGGGCTGGTGAGTTATAGAGGTGGGCTATAGAGTAATTATGAGGAAGTCTTAAATTCATGTGTGCTTCACATGAATCTGTAGGCTAAAGTAATTATATGCCTAATTCGTTAATGTATTAATATTTTTTTCAAATGTGGGTAGACAGGTATTTAACTTACTGATTTCATGACAGTTTTTTGTCATTTTGTACAAAAAAACTGCAACTGCTATCATGAGGTTTAGGGGTGAAAGTAGATATTCTTGAATAGGTGGAAAACCCAGGCTTAACCATTGATTTTGCAGCAGTGTTATAAATCATAAACAGAACTTTAAATGTTCCATCTTGAAATATATCTATTAAATAAACTTTAAAATATTAACAAATAGGCCGGGTGCAGTGGCTCACACCTGTAATCCTAGCACTCTGGGAGGCCGAGGCAGGAGGATCATTTGAGCTCAGGAGTTCAAGACCAGCTTGACCAAGAGTGAGACCCCGTCTCTACTAAAAAAAAAAAGAATAATAAAATATTAATAAATGTAGCTGGATGTGTGGTGGCATCTGTAATCCTGGGAAGATTGCTTGAGCCCCAGGGGTTTAAGACCAGCCTGGGCAAGATAGACCCTGTCTCTAACAAAATTAAAAATAAAATTTAAAAGATGTTTTTTAATTACAAATGGAAGTTTTAAAACTTTCCATTTATAATCATACCACCTAACACAGCCACTACTTAGAGTTCTCCCTTCCATTTAGTCTTTATTTAGATGTGCACATGTGGTAGTTTCATTAATGAAAAGCAGTTATATGTAGTTTTGTTAACTTTTTGATTAAATTTATTTTAGAGATACTTTTCTTTGTTTCTAATGAATCATTTTTAATCACTGTAAACTGATCATTTTATTTTTATAGAGGGTTTATAGGGCAACTAGTGGTCATGGGCACTTACTCTGAGTCTTGACTCTACCACTTAATAATTAATGTCATTGTGGGAAGCTAACTTTTTGTGCTTTTCTTTCCTTATCTGTTAAATAAAGATAATTAATAAATGCTTATCTTATAGGGTTTGGGGGAGGATTAAATGAATTAGTACATAGAAACTGCTTAAAACACTTCCGGCCAGATACCACAGGGGCACTCAGTGTTAGCTGTGTTTCAGCCCCATTAAAAGTTGGCCTCCTTTAGACTTCTTATTTCATCATCTATCATAAATAATGTTCTTTGTTTTTATACATAAAGCTTTTCATCATAAATTATTTCCTTGGATATTCTATGGAATGAAAGAACTGTTTATACCCCACTTCCATTTTTTTTCTGTCTTCAGTAGTAGTAAAGCTGGGCTCAGGTGATCCTTCTTGCCTCAGCATCCCAAGTAGCTGGGACTACAGGCAACACTCAGCTAATTTTTCTATTTTTTATAGAGATAGGGTCATCCTCTTGCTTTTGCTCAGGCTAGTCTTGAACTCCTGGCCTCAAGTGATCCTCCCACCTCAGCTTCCCAAAGTGCTAGGATTACAGGTGTGAGCCACCATGCCTGGCCAAAGCTTAGGTTAATTTCTAAATGACAACTGTGATAGAATGATTTTCCAAGCCACTCAAGGGAGAACATAAAGTACTTTGTAATTTTGTGACTATCTTGGGCGAAATGCTTGATATGTTTAAGGCTTAATTTTCTCATTTGTTGGGGAGGTGGATTAAAAATATCTGTTAGGCCGGGCATGTGATGGCTTATGCCTATAATTCTAGCACTCTGGGAGACCAAGATGGGAAGATCACTTGAGGCCAGGAGTTCAAGACCAGCCTGAGTAAGAGCATGACCCCATCTCTACAAAAAGATAGAAAACTTAACTGGGTGTGGTGGCACATGCCTGCGGTCCCAGCTTCTGGGAAGGCTGAGGCAGGAGGATTGGAGTTTGGAGTAACAGTGAGCTATTATGATGCCATTGTTCTATAGCCAGGATGACAAAATGAGACTCTGTTTCTAAATAAATGTCATAATATTCTTCAGTGTGAAATAATGTACACCTAACATATGTAATAGTAAAATGCCTGGCAGGTAGATGGTAGCTAATGTTACAGTTACTAATAATAAAACTTTAACATTGTATTATATTAAATAATTTCTCATGTGCATTTGGTAAATACAAGTTTATTCCTTTTAAAGCCATTCAGTTATATCATCAACATTTGAACTATAAATAATTTAGGAAAAATTATAGAGGATATATGTTCAGAACAGTTAATGACAGTATTTTTTTTTTTTTTTGGAGAGAGAGTCTTGCTCTGTTCCCTGGGCTAGCTCACAGCAACCTCAAACTCCTGGGCTCAAGCGATCCTTCTGCCTCAGCCTCCTGAGTAGCTGGGACTACAGGCATGCGCCACCACGCCCGGCTAATTTTTTCTATATATTTTTAGTTGTCCAATTAATTTCTTTCTAATTTTAGTAGAGATGGGATCTCACTCTTGCTCAGGCTGGTCTTGAACTCCTGAGCTCAAACAGTCCGCCCACCTCGGCCTCCCAGAGAGCTAGAATTACAGGCGTGAGCCACCGCGCCCGGCCCTGACTAATTTTTTATATATGTGTTTTTAGTTGTCCAGATCATTTCTTTCTATTTTTTTTTAGTAGAGACGGGATCTTGCTCTTGCTCAGGCTGGTCTCGAACTCCTGACTTTGAGCGATCCACCCACCTCGGCCTCCCAGAGTGCTAGGATTACAGGCGTGAACCACTGCGTCCAGCCAATGACAGTATTTTTAATCACATCATTTATCTTTTGGAAATGTTATATCTGGTTGTCATTTAGAACCAATTTTAATATCAAAAAATAAAACTGGAAAATATGTTTAATAAGCAAATGAAGGATTGCCAACCCCAATATACAGTATAAAGCATCCGAACAAATATGAAAAGCAGTAACTCCTCAGTAGAAAAATAGACAGACATAGGACAGGAACAGCAGTTCATGAAAGAAGAAACAGTAGTTAGCCAATGATAACAAGAGTTTTGACCATAATTACTAATAGTAGAAGAAATGCAAATTAAAATTACAATACATATCAAACTGCCAAGATACTTTACTTATTAAACAAGAATGTCCAGTTGCGATAAGAGTTTGATGAAGCAGGTGTTCTTATTACATTTGATACTTCTTATGGGAGAGCAATTTCACAGAGTATACGAAGGGCTTAAAAAGTTTATACTTTTTTGGCCAGGCGTGGTGGCTCATGCCTATAATCCTAGCACTTTGGGAGGCCGAAGCAGGAGGATCCCTTGAGGTCAGGAGTTCAAGAACCAACCTGAGCAAGAGTGAGACCCTGTCTCTACTAAAATTAGAAAAAAAATGAGCCAGGCGTGGTGGTGCACACCTGTAATCCCAGCTACTTCGGA
>CAUYSK010054868.1:0-72971 GCA_963575035.1 Avahi laniger | reverse complement strand
ATAAAAGTCTAGTTATATTATTAGGTTGGTACAAAAGTAATTGCAGTTTTAGCATTGTTCAAATTTGCTGTTTGATGTTGAATACATTCTTAAATAAATGTGGTTATGTTATACATCATTTTAATGTGCATTTCTCACTTTGTGTTTTCACTAATGACTTATTACTCACTGTTTACATATTTATTTTATACTATGGAAATGATGTTAGACAAAAAGCAGATTGGAGTGATTTTCTTATTAAGTTCAAATGGGTCATAAAGCAGCAGAGACAACTTGCAACATCAACAATGCATTGGGCCCAGGAACTGCTAATGAATATACCGTGCAGTGGTGGTTCAAGAAGTTTTTCAAAGCAGACGAGAGCCTTGAAGATGAGGAGCATAGTGGATGGCCATCAGAAGTTGACAACAACCAGTTGAGAGCAATCATCAAAGGTGATCCTCTTATGACTACATGAGAAGTTGATGAAGAACTCCACCTCGACCATTCTACAGTCATTTGGCACTTGAAGCAAATTACAAAGGTGAAAAAGCTCAGTAAGTGGGTGCCTCATGAGCTGACTGAAAATTTTAAAAAATCATCATTTTGAAGTGTCGTCTTCTCTTCTTGTATGCAATAACAATGAACCATTTTTCGATCAGATTGTGACATCTGACAAAAAGCGAATTTGTTACAACAACCAGTGATAACCAGCTCACTGGTTGGACCGAGTAGAAGCTCCAGAGCCAAATTTGCACCCAAAAAAGGTCATGGTCACTGTTTGGTGCTCTGCTGCCGGTATGATCTACTACAGCTTTCTGAAAACCAGTGAAATCATTACATCTGAGAGGTATGCTCAGCAAATCAATGAAATGCACTAAAAACTGCAACACCTGCAGCCAGCACTGGTCAACAGAAAGGGGCCAATTCTTTTCCACGACAATGCCCGACCACATGTAGCACAACCAGTGCTTCAAAAGTTGAACAAATTGGGCTATGAAGTTTTGCCTCATCGTCCATATTCACCTGACCTCTCGCTAACCGACTACCACGTCTTGAAGCATCTTGACAACGTTTTGCAGGGAAAACCTTTCCATAAACAGCAGGATGCAGACAATGCTGCCCAAGTGTTCATTGAATCCTGAAGTATGAATTTTTGTGCTACAGGAATAAACAACCATTCTGCAAAGATCTGTTAAGCCCATTTGTTCTAGAATTCTGTATAAGTCCAGTTTTTCTTTGTTTATTCTCTGTTTGGAGGATCTGTCGTGTTCTGTCAGAGGGGTGTTAAATCCCCAACTATTACAGTTCTGCTATTTATCATTTTGTTTAGATCAAGTAGGATCTGCTTTATGAATCTGGGTTCACCTGAGTTAGGTGCATAAACATTTGGAATTGTTATGGTTTCTTGTTAAATTGTTCCCTTTACTGTTATATAATTACCATCTCTATCCTTCATTACATTTGTTGATTTGAAGACTAACTTATCAGAAATGAGAACTGCTATACCAGCTTTTTTTGGTTTCCATCTGCATGTAATATTGTTTTCCAACCCTTCACCTTTAGTCTGAATGAATCCTTGTGGGTTAGATGTATTTCCTGAGGAGAGCAGATACTTGGCTTGTGTATATTTACTCATTCGGCCAGCCTATGTCTCTTCAGTGGGCAGATCAAGCCATTCACATTTATTGAAAAAATTGATAAGTAGGGTGGATTTCTGTTCATTTTGTTGAGTAGAACTTTGTTCCTTTGTTTTATCTCTTCAGTCACTGTGCTATCTAGCCTAGGACCTCTAGCTTTTGTGTGATTTTACCCTGGTGAGTATCTATTGTGCTGATCCATGTATAATGCAGTTCTGAGTACTTCCTGTAGTGGAGGTCTTATTCTGACACAGTCCCTCAAAGTTTGCTTATCTGAGAAAGACTTTGTTCCCCCTCATATACGAAACTTAATTTTGCAGGATACAGAATTCTAGGCTGGCATTATTCATTCTGAGAAGAATGAGAATGGGGGCCCAGTCTCTTCTTGCTTGTAAGGTCTCAGTTGAGAAGTCTGTAGTTAGTCTGATGGGTTTTTCTTTGTAAGTTACCTGGTACTTTCACCTTACTGTTTATGGAAGTGCCTCTTTTGTGTGTGTGTGTGTGTGTGTGTGTGTGTGTGTGTGTGTGTGTGTTTTGATCAGCCTGATGACCATGTGTCATGGTTTTTGCCTTTTTGCAATGTATCTCCCAGGTGCCCTTTGAACTTCTTGTACCTGGATATGTAGATTTCTAGCAAGGCCAGGGAAATTTTCCTCAATCATTCCCTCAAATAAATTATGCAACCCTTGTGTACTTTCTTCTTCACCCTCAGGGATGCCTATGATTCTTATTTTAGTCCTCTTTACATAATCCCATATTTCTTGTACTCTTTGCTTGTTCTTATTTCTGTGCTCTAGCTCTGTGACTGACTTAATTGAAAGGTGTTGTCTTCAAGCTCTGAGATTCTTTCTTCTGCCTGATCTAACCTATTCTTAAGGCTTTCCACTGTGTTTTGTAATTCCTTGAATGAATTTTTTATTTCCAGAAGTTTGATTTTTCTTTAATATTTCAATGTCTTTAGTGGATTTTTCATTCATTTCCTGTATTATTTCTGTGGTTTCTTTGAGTAAGATTTCCAGTTTATTTTGCATGTCATTGAGCTTCCTTATAATCCATGTTTGAAATTCTTCATCTCTCATTTCAATATTCTGATTTTAGTTGGTATTCATTGCTAGAGAGCTGGTGTTCCCCTTTGGGGGTGTTCTTTCACTTTGATTCTTCATACTTCTGGAGTTCTTTCACTGATTGCGTCTCATCTGGAGCAGCTATTATTTCTTACCTTTGGATTGTCTTTTGTTAGGTAATGACATGCCCAGTTTAATCTCTGAGCCAGTACATGGTGCTTGTGGGTGAGAATCAACCACGCTCTATATGATTGAGTCGGTGAATGCAATAAAGTGCTTGCAAATTGACTTCCTTTTCAGTAGGCGCAACTTGCTCAAAGGAACCAGCTACAATGTTGTTTTTGGGTCCTGTGCATGCCACAGGTGGTGCATGGGGCCCTGGATCTTCCAGGTGTGTTTTTATTCTCCACCTCAGCAGGAGCAGGTAGGGGAGTGAGGCTGGATGGGGCTGGGTTGGGTGAGCCTGTCCTCACGTTCCACAAATGTTTTAGTGGGGGTCAAAGATCTATTCCCTGCTTCTGGCAAAGCTGCCAGGGAGGGGCTGAAGTGGCCCCATTCAACCAGACAGTCTGTGTGTGGTGATGGGGCTGTCTTAGACCCTCAATCAGGCAATCTGGAGCAGGCTTTCCTCCTTTCCACCCTCTCCCAGTCTGTGGTTTCTCCTGGGCCTCTGCTACAATGCAGAACATCAAGCCAGCTGAGTTCCCCCAAGACTGTGATGTGGGCTGGGATGTTCCTTGCCCAGTATTCTGGTCTGAGCTCAGAGTGCAGCCCTCCCATGGGTGGAGGGGTGCCCTGCTAGCACCACAGCTAGAATCCACACTGCATCCTCTCCCTCACCCCCAATCTGTCCCTAGGGGCACCCGTACCTCATGAGACTAATTTACAAATCCACTCTGTGCCCTCTGGCAATGTGATTGTGACCTGGGTGTACAGGATCTGTTTTGCAGGCCTGTCTCCTGGGCTCCAGAGATCAATCCCTAATCTTGTCAGGGAGAAGGATGCTGGTCCCAAGTCACCCATGGGGTGCCCACGCTGGTTCAATATCCCTCTGCTCTGGGTTTGCCCTACTCTGCTGGAGTCACCAGACAAGCAGTATCAGGGAGGGCCCGGGCAGGGAGCTCACAGTCTGAGCACCCCTCAGCACCGAAGGATCCCAAAAGAAAAGGTCTGAGTCCCATTCCCTGTGAAATTCTCCATGTGGTGGCTCAATTGTCTCTCTTGGCAGCCATGGGTGGGGGAAGGGAATAGGAGAATAAGAGTTTAGGTGAAGGAAAGTCCATACTCTGTCCCTGACCTTCTCTCCTGGAGGCAGTTTGCCCAGAATGACCAGGCTCTGGAGTCAGGCAGATGACCTGGCACCCACTGGGCTCCTGTGGCTTCTGCTGTCTGAGCCAGAGCTGGGAAATGTATGTGTGGGAACGAGTAAGATGGAATTTGAGTAGTTGAGGGCCCCCTGGGGAAGACAAAGCCACCTGACCAGTAGAGAAGCAATATGGCGTCTGCAGTCTGGCTCAGGTTTGTGAGGTGGGAGGTGCCCTGGGGAGGCTGGGAGCCTGGTGCCCTGACCACAGGAAGCTCTCACTCACTGGTGGTAGCAGGCTCTGGGCTCATGTCAGCAGAAGGTCTCTCCAGCAGCTTGGGAGCCCATCAACAGTCCAAGATGCAAGATGGGGATACTAACCTTTCCACCTACCCTTCTCTTTGGTTTCTAAGCCTCTTGGGGCTTAATCCCGGCTGATGCCTTTCTCCTTCCAGTTCTGCTCCACAACCCATTTCTGTGGAATCTCCTGTAGATTCAGGCACCCTACCTTTAGACCCTCATCTTATCTATATTTTTCTGTCTGTTTTTTTTCTTTCATCTACAACTTCTCCTTCTTACACAGATGCTCTGTCTGGTGGTGTCTCTGGTCCACCATCTTGCTCCTTCTTGTGTCATGAGTGTCTTAAAGCCTAATAAAAAGTGATTAATTCTGTGAAGAAATATTAGAAACTTAGATGCACTATTAAACTTGTAAATAATTTGACAAGAAACCTGATCATAAATAGAAGACTATGGAGAAAATATTTTTAAACCATGTATCTAATAAGGACCTAATGTCTAGAATATATAAATAACATTAAAATAAAATAACTTAATCAAAACTTGTCAAGAATTTGAGTAGACATTTTTCCAAAGAAGATAGACAAATGGCTAAGAAGCACATGAAAAAATGCTCAACCTTATCATCCATCATGGGAAACCAGAATGAGATACTATCTCACATTCACTTGGATAGTTACAATAAAAAAAAGCAGATAATAACAAGTGTTAGTGAGGATATGGTGAAACTGGAACCCTCATACATTGTTGGTGGAACTGTAAAATAGTGGAACTGTAAAACTGTCTTTCAATTCTTTAAAATGTTAAACATAGTACAGCTTTGTATCTACAGTCAACAACAATGTACTGTACACTTAAAAATTTGTCAAGAGGGTAGATCTCATGTTGTGTTCTTACCATGAATAAAAGAAAAATTTAAACATAGACTTATCATGTGACCTAACAATTTCATTCTTTAGTGTTTACACAAGAGAATTAAAACCATATGTCCACCCAAAAAGTTGCACAGTTTATAGCAGCATTATTCATAACAGATCAAAAGTGGAAACAGTTCAAATGCCCATCAACTGACAAATGGACAACCCATATGTGATATGTCCATACAAGAGAACGTTATCCCACAAAAAAGAATGAACTACTGCTACACGCTAAAGCACTGATAAACCTTGAAAACACTATCTTAGAGTAAAACAAGCCAGACATACTACATTTATATGAAACATTCAGAAGAGGCAAATTCAGAAAGAGAGTAGATTGGAAGTTGCCTGGGGCTGGGGGGAGAGGCAAACACATAGTGACTGCTAATGGGTACAGGTTTCTTTTTGAAGAGATAAAAATGTTCTGAAGTTAGATAGTGGTGGTTACATATTTTATGAGTACTAAACACCACTGAATTTTACATCTCTAAAGGGTGAATATTATATATGAGAATTATATCTCAATAAAAAAGAAATCATTAAAAGTAGAAGACAAGGTATTTGACAAATATCTCAAATACTTCAAATTAGACTGAAACCAGCCTATAAGATCTAAGAAATAATGAAAATATCTGAATAAAATTTCCATGCAAACAAAAAATATCTAACCTGGGAAATTCCATTGCTGAAGCAGGTGTGATAAACAAATCTTATAAGTCAGAACCCCTGTCAAATGTTTCCTTTGAAAAGAAAGCAAATTCACAGTTCTTCAGGTTGGCAGGAAGTCTCAATTAACTAAACTAAAATTGGCATAAGAATAGATTCCATTGATCTCATATTAAATGTTTATTATTTAATATTGGATCTCTGGCAAATGCATAGTGGATTTAATTGTTTACTAAAGCCATATAAGAAGTAAATGTTTATTCTGATTGTCAAACTCACTCAAATTGGAACATTCAGCTAAGTAGTAAGAACAAATCAGATTATGGCCAATTAAATTTTTAAGGCTCTCTACAAAGTTCTATTTACAGTAAATGTGGATGGATTTTGGAGCAATTTAATATTTGTAATGCATTATGCTAGCTGCGGCATGATGGCATCATAGCAATTTGTGCTGATTTCTTCAATATGCTTGTGGGGTTGTATGGGGCTAAGAATACCCAGAGACACCAGCCTGTAGCACACTCTGGCCTGGTAACCTATGCAGGCAACTCTCTTGACAAAAGTGTCCAGACTCTGAGATTGTAAAAACTTTCAAATATTTCTTACAGAAGTCCTTATGACTTACCAATACTTTTAAAACAATGCAACCTTCACATTGGCACCTGAGTTTTCTTTCTGTAATAGAAATATGATCATTTCAGAATAAGTGCAGAATAGATCATATCCAAAGATGACCAGTTGTATTGTTTTTCAGTTCCTATCTTGACCTAGCTATCCTAAGAGCCTTGGGCTCCTAGCAAATCAGTCTCCCTCTCGTCTGATGGGTTTCTCTTCCTCCCTTGTACCTATCCAGGCTTGAGACTCACTCTCCCACCTAAGAAACCCAGGGTGGTGCTGTGTTGACCACCTCAATGCTGAGCTACTTTTAGGCTCTCTATAGTTCTGTGCTTCCCTTCCTCTAGTGAAAGCAGAAATGCCATTTTGTCTCATTAAGTTGGTAAATTCTAACATTCTGGTTTGAACTTATTGGGAAGGAAAGTGGTTCATCCTCTAGGCCAGATAAAAGAACCATCTGATACGTGCGTGTGCGTGCGTGTGTGTGTGTGTGTGTGTGTGTGTGCGTGTGTGTGGTATAGGAGAACTTAACAGAGTACTGGAGTGTGGAGTCAAAGTCCCAGCTAATAAGAAAGCGTGCATTCTTTACTTGTGCATTTCTTTCCTTCAGGGACCTTAAGAGGAAGAAGAGTCCTTATGGAACAAGGCAGAATACAAGCACTTCTAGCACTTCTTTCCTAATAGTATTTAAATGCTTATGATCATTATAATTGTATATCCTAATTTCACTCAGCCTCTGCCACATGCCCTTTATAAATGCTCTGTTGGAATGTTCTCCTTCCCCTTTATCCAACTAGAAAACTTCTCTTCCTTCTTCAAGCATTAAATTAGATGTAATGTTCTCTGAGACGTCTCCCCTGAAAGATTAATGATTTCTCAGCTGTCTATATGAAGCTACATTTTAGCTTTTATTAACTTGTATTTGAACTATTTGCTTATACAGCTGTCTGTGCCACTTCACTGCAGTTTCTTTGAAGAAAGGAGCTGTATTGTATACCTCCTGTATTCTCATAATCTGACTTGGTACATTTCACAGAATTCTTATCAAATGGCTAGATTCTAAATAGTTTTGAATATTAAAGTAAAAATCTAAAGAAAGAACAAATGAGTTGATTGAATGCTTAAGTGAGATTTACTGAGCCCAATTTCTAAGCATGGCACTGCAATCAGAGATATGGAGAGATGCAAGGCATAGACTTCATAAACTCGAAGCCCTTCCGTCTGCTTGTCAAGATGTATCTCCTGTTAATTTTAAAGTTTACTTCCCACTCCTTTGCACTAAAGCCATATGAAAGTATTTAGGTTTTTTTTTTTTTGGTACATTCTCCGAAGATTTTCATCTGTAGTTTCGCTCACACTTTCCCTTAAAATGTTTTCCCCAAATCTGATGCACTTTTAGGACATCTCAAAAGTCTTCTCCCCACTGCTTCCTAAATTCTCTCAACTTCATATCAAGTAAATGAATGCCTTTACATTACATGCAAATAAAACAGTTTGTAATTTTTGTAAAATGTTTCCTTTACTATATTCTGTCCTGTGGTTATTTGTTGTATTAGCTGCGAATATCATTCGTGTGTCTCTTAACTTGCCTGCTAGAGAGTAGGCCCAAGGGTAAAGGCTATTCATTTCATATTTGCATCCCTTACTGGCTTGGAAATATAGAAATTATTAAGTTCCTTTTTTGTTGTTAAATTTAATTCACACAGAAGCCTATGAGGTAAGTTCCAAATAAGATAGAAACTGACTGTGTGATCATGGATGATTCAGTGTTTTTTTTTTCTTTGTAGGCTTTGATTATTCTCATTTATAAATTAATAGTATTGAATTAAATATATTTAATGCTTTTCCAGTCTCTAATTTTTTAAGTCTTAGATATTTTCTTTCAACTACAAAAATTATGGTACATAGTTTCTTTTTTACTCAAAAATTAATGCATAAGTATAGTAGGTTTCCCATCTCCATATATCTATTATAAAAGAAACATTATGTTTTTTAATTTGATTTTATTTTCAAGCGACAAATAATAATTGTATATATCAACAAATAAATGGATAAAGAAAATGTGGTATATATATATATTGCTATGATCTGAAGGTATCCCCCCAAAACTCATATATTAAAATATGAGTGGGGATTTCAGGGAAGTGATTAAGTTGTGGGGTGCTGCCCTCATGAACGGGATTAATACCCTATAAAAGAGGCTTCAGAGAGCTGCCTGGCCCTTTTTCCCTTCCTTTTTTTGTCATGTGAGGATCCTGTCATGAGAAGACAGTATCAACAGAATAGGCTCTCGCCAAACACTGAAACTTTAGGAGCCTTGACACTGCACTTTCCAACTTCCAAAACTGGCAGAAATAAGTTTCTATTATTTATAAATTATTTAATCTGTAGTATTTTGTTATAGCAGCAAAAACAGAATAAGACATGTATGTAATGGAAAATTATTCAGCTTTAAAAAACAACAACATGGATGAACCGGGGAAACATTATGTTAAGTGAAATAAGCCAGTCACAAAAACATAAACACCTGATGATCTCATTCATATGCAGAAGATAAACAAGTTGAGTTCATAGAAGTAAGGAGTAAATGGTGGCTATGGAGACTGAAGGAGGAGGGTGGATGAGGAAACGGGAGATGATGATCAGAGGGTGGCAAGAATCCTTGTTATTTTTTATGGATGCATTGGCCTTATAAATATAAATTATTTTTTTACACTCAAGTATTAGTGTCGTGAAAATTTGTGCAGCAGTAATAAATTAGAACACGGAGGCAAAACTAAAACAGATGGGCAAAATCAGTTTACGTTTATGAATGAATAATTGTGACAATAATGCTTACAGCAAAAAAGAAAAAAATGTACCTTTTCGAATGCTCCTTCTATTTTCATTAGCATGATTGATTAATGATTCTTCTGACATTAATATTTTAAATAATCTCCATTTTTCACAAAAGGGGAAAAACGGGAAATTTTGCCAACCATATGAGTTTAGGAATGATACAAGATGTCACGAATCAGTTTTTTCAGTCCTATCTCAGTGGCTGAGTTGGTTTGTGACCTTGAGAACATTTTTCCAATGACCTAATTCCTCCTTTTGTATAATGGATATTTACTATTCTTACAGTCCCTGAATATGAGATTTAGTTATGTTATGCAGAGAATATTCTTTTTTTAAAAAGCTCTGTTAATTTAGAAGGATGTTCAGCCTCTAAATAAACTTGTTTTTTGTTTCTTTTTTGTTATCTCTGCGGCATAAATAACAAGATGGGGATCGATTCCTATCACTGCCATTTCCATGCTCTTCCAACTGCATTTCCACACTTCTTTTTGAAAATGCTCATGCTCACCAGCTCTGTTCTGTGCCATACCCTAAATGCACCTTAAGAAAAGAATGATTCTTGCTTGACACTGTATCTGCAGTAGCCTGTGGCAGTTAATGTCTGCTACTTTAGGAAATTCACTAAAAAATATAAATATTAGTAGAGACCTTTTCTTAACCTTTCCTGTTTTCTCATTTAGCTGAGGATGTTAAAGTGGAAACTCAATACCTGTTTGCTGAAATAAATTACATTTAGAATGATGCATTTAAATACTAAAAGCTTTTAATTAATAGAGGTAGATTCCTTCTCTTAAATTTACTCAGCTGAGGAGACAAACAAGCTCATTTGATATTCACAAAGACTTGAAAACCACCACTTGTAAATCACCCAAGTCAGCTGAAGTACAAAAGCCACTCATATTTATTGGTGTCTGTGAGTTGAAGATGGAGCAAATAGAACAGGGTCAGGAAAACTATTTACCTTCAAAATTGAAAGTGATGAAAATAAAGAGAAAGGAATCCTGGAGCCTCCTAAAACAGAAACAGACTATCAGATATTTCTGAGCGATTCACTTTTTGTATGTCTTCAATCAATATCTCTCTAACTGTGGAAACTGATCCCGCAGCCCAAGCCTGCAAATGTATTAAATCAGATCTTGGGACTGGGGTCCAACAATCTGTGCTTTTACACGTCTATCAGGTAACTCCAATGCATGCTAACATTTGAGAACCACTGTCCTAAATCATAGAGGTAACTATGCATAGAGTTAGTACTTGAATCTGGACATCCAAAGCCAGCAAATTTAAATAGATAGGGAAAAATATATTATGTAATATGCCATACAGAAAGAGCTTGTGCTCTCAAGAGGTACCTCTCCATAAGGCATTCCTGGAGATAAGCATTTTAAACATATCATTTAGAAAAATTGATCCTCTAGTGTCAGTGATCAGTGTGCTACTGATAAAGTTATTTAATTTTTTCAGATTAAATTTTTGGCACAATTCTCCATGCCGTCTTCATTCACACCTATACCATGGCCTCATTGTGAGCAAAGAAGAGTTCTCTGCCCCTTTAAGGTTTCCTTGGCCAAATGACTTGCTTTAGCCCACAGAAAATAGGTTGAAGTATGGCATGCTATTTCTAAGCTTACATGTTAAGAGACTTGCTTGCTCTCTTTTGCTTCTGCCCTTGCCAAGAGAAGAGCAAGCCCAGTTAGCTAGGTGGATAAAAAAGATGCACGGAACAGAGCTGCCCAGCTAAACTACTGATAGTCCTAAGAAGAGCCACACTACCTACCACTGTGCGAAGTATCTACCACAGTATGAAGACCTACCACAGTCTGAAATTGAACTTGAGCAGCCAAACTTCAATCAGTCTAGAGATCTGAGTGTTGTATGCCACTGACATTTCACATTGATTACACACAGAAGGCTACCCAATAAGCCCAGTTAGAGAATTTAGGGGACAGACAAAATCATAACTTCCCATACCTCTCAGCTCTAACTCTGGAGTGCAAAATGGACTTTTTATTTTTGCAGAGCCAGGGTCCTGCTTTGTTGCCCAAGCTAAATTCATGTTCCAGGGCATAATGATTCGCCTGCCTCAGCCTCCAGAGTAGCTGGGACTACAGGTGTCCAATACCATACTCAGCTTGAAATGGTCTGTAAATGGTAAATTCAGATCTTCCAGTAGAAGAAAAATACAACACCTAGCTTGTAAAAAAATGTCATTCAGGGCCCATCAAACTCCATTGTAATTGTCAAAATATGCTATAATGGTGGCTTTCTTTTTTTATGCTTCTAAGAATAAAACTAAAGTCTAACTACAAATACTATTAATACGTATTCTATTTTCTAATCCAGGTACATCAGCATATCTGAAAATATATACTGGGATACTTTAAGATGAAAAAAATATTTTACCTACTAGGGTGAGTAACAGAAAATGTTAGCATTGATCTCCACAATCATTTAATTCTTCATTATAATAACAGATCTAGAATTTCATGGTCTGTGCCCAAGGCAATCAACAGATGACTGCAAGGGGAAAACATTATTACGCTAACAACTTCTCCAGTTTATCTCCTGTCTGTCATCCTTGAACATGCTGTTATTCACCGCTTGTATTTAAGTAAAATAACTTCCTTGAACTTTCCTGGAGACTGATGACTAAGAATAGGTAACTTTGTCACTCTGGAGCTTTTAGTTATCATCAAGTGAATTGATAAAAAAATAAGGTGACCACGCTGCTTCCCTTCTCTACTTTTGTCTTCATCTCTTGAGATTATCATATAATTTTTCTTCTTTGATCGATTACTGTATTAAATTGCATTGTTTCATTGCCTGTTATATTTATTTTGCATTCCTAGGATAAATCACATGTGGTCACAATGTGTTATACTTTTTAATAGTTTGCTGGATAAAATTTTTCAATATTTCATTGAGAATTTTAATGTATATATTCCTGAGTGATATTGGTCTGGAATTTTCTTTTCTTGAAATATCTGACCCACATCAGATTGCACTGAAGTGCTGAAATTTTTTAGTTTACTTTTTGTGTTAGCATAACTTAGTCTCATTAATTTAGTAGTTAATATGGAAACAACATATATTGGCATATTTTCACATACAGGCTTTTCTGTTTTGTTGTATCTGTGAGTAAAACAATGTTATTACTTGAAAATCAAAATTAGCAGAAAACACTCTGGCTATAACATCCTTACCCATTTCTCATCTTTGCAGCTGAATCATTAGCTTGCAAATTTAGATCGCTTCCCAGCCTTTTGGCTAAGATCAAGTGTAGTTTGTAAGTTAGGCAGAACTTCCATTATATACTCCTTATGTCAAATATGTGTTACAACTTTGACCTTTTTATCCCCATTATATTCTGTTGGTTGGTTGATTGATTGGTTGCTTGGTTGGTGGGCATTCCTTGGCAGATAAAATAATATTTTAAGCATCATTCTACATGGATTCTATTAATACTAGTTGTCTTTATTTTAAGTAAGCTCAGTTGGTAATGCCTGTAATTCACCTCACTGCATTTCAAAGTTTTTTGATTATTAAAAAAAGAGAAATCTAAGAGATATACATATCAATTCAATGTATAGACCTCATTTGGATCCTGTTTTAAAAGTCAACTATGAGAATTCATTTGTATTACAACTAGGGAAATTTGATGTGAAAGAATTATTGTTAATCTTATCACAGTACAGAATTAATGGTATAAAAATGTTATCTTTTCAGAGATGCATGTAGAGTATTTGGAGCAAAATGTCATTTGGCTTGGATTTGATTAAAATATATACATGTAACAGACAAATCAAATATGGCAATATAATTATAATTCTTCAATATAAATTTGGGACACATGCTACTTTATTACACTCTTCTAATTTTGATATGTTTGAAAAAATTTTTCCTTATAAAATATTTTAAAATATTGATTTTTTCTTTTTGTGTTTTTATCCCTAAAATATTTGGTTACCATAACACTTTTAAAAGGAAAAATAATTCCATGTTATTGTAAACAGAAGAATATAATAGACTCATGGATTAAAACACTAAATATAGAAAACATGTCAATTCTTATTGAACTGATCTACAGATTAAATCCATTCCCAAACAAAATCCCAAAAGTATTTTTCTTATATAGAAATTTAGAAGCTGAACTGAAATTTATAGAAAAATAAAAGAGCAAAGGCAATTTTAAAGAAAAGGACAAAGCTGGAGAATTTACACTAACATATATGAAAACATACTAGAAAGCTAATGTAATTAAAACAGATAGATGAAACAGAGTAGAAAACACACACACAAAAAAAACCTGTATATAAAGTCACCTGATTTATGACAAAGGGGATACTGAATTTTGGTAGAGAAAGGGTGATATTTTTAATAAATGGTGCTGAATCAATTAGATATCCAAAAGGAACAAAATTAATTTTGATTTCCATTTCACATGATATGCAAATATTTAATTCCTAATGGATTGATGGACTATATAGGTAAAGGTGAAAATTTATGGAAAAGCTCTTGAAACAGGAAGATATTTTCATGACTTTAGGGTAGATAGCATATTTTAAATGTACACAAAACAACTATTCATAAAAAGAAAAGATTATTTTGACAAAAATAAGATGAAAACCTACTATAAAGAAACATCTTTGGGGAAGTATAAAGGTAAGCTACAGATTGGGATGTTTGCAATACCTGTAATCAACAAATGCCTTGTATTCAGAATGTATGAACTCCTAAAAATCAGTAAGAAAATGAAAAATAACCCAGTAGAAAAATGGACAAAAGTAAAGAAGAGGACATTCAGCTAAATTTTCTAGGGACAGATAAAAATCGTTAATTATTCTTAAAGTACTTCCACAATTCCTCACACTCTTTATTCATTATTATGAATATCTTTAAAATTGTTTAACACATAAAAATATTAAATTTAGTATCATTTACTAATTACAAAACCAAAAACATCTATAGTCTACAACAAATATTCTAACACTAGAAAATACAAAGAAAATATTATTAGGTAGTATTCAAATAACATTATATGCAGATCTCTTAGCCATGTTAGCTGAACTATACAGAATTATCATATGTGTTCGAATTGTCAATTTAAAAATTCATTTTGATAATAAGACTTGTTATTTTCTGGAACATCATTCATAAAATTTGAATAAAGTTTACTACACACATAAACTTAGTGATATTTATTTTATTTTTAAGAATGACTCACTGCTAGTAGCACACAGGGCCAGAAACACACATAACACAGCAACAGCTACAGGCAAGACTGGTTAGTTAGACATGCTACTATCCCAGTTCCCAGAAATGTCAGCCTTAACTTTGACTCCATGTGTCAACACTTTCTTCTCTGGCTTTTGATTTGCCATTGGTGGATTCCTTCTCACCAGGAACATCTCTATGCTGGTATTAGTTTTAATCCTTGCATGAGAGTTTTAATACTTTTTTTTTTTACATTTTCCCTATTTCTCAGCTTGTATTTCTTGGGGTACGGGATTTAAAAACATATAAGTCTTCTGAGAAACGCTGGTAAGAAATTCCTGTATGGAAACATTACCCTGAAACAATTGAAGACCTTTTTTCTTTGCCCTTAAAGAAAATAGGAAAGAAGAAACTGTGTCTTTAACAATGTTATTGTTGATGAGATATTAGAAACAGCTGTTACCTGGTGATAACATTAACACCAAGAATGAATGAGAAAAGAGATGTGAAGAACTGGACTCCTTGATGACCTTTTAAGCTATATCAACTGTATCGTTCAACCTTGGAGTTTGCTTCTTCATTTTCACATATGTGAGTGTATCAATTAACTATTGCTGCATAACAAATCTTCCCCAAGATCAATAGTTTAAAATTAAAATCATTTATTTAAAGTTCTGTTGTGAACAATGTATGCAAGATTCAGTGTGATGGTTCTGGTTTCAGTCAGCTTCATCTATAGTCAGCAATGAATCAGGTTTTCCTGACATTCACCAAACTCTCTCTCATTTTCGAGATCTTGGCTAGGACAATTTGGCTGTGATCCGCATAATCTCCCATTCTTCTATAGAATATAGAATAACTGAGTTTGTTTTTACAACCTATGTAGACCACAGTGAGATCATAAGTTCTCTTATAGTTCAAGCTCGTTTTAACCAAGAGTTTTCTTATTTACTTCAGACAAAATCCTAACTGATTTGGTAACTATGTACTTATTTAGGTTAGTCAGTATAAAATGTCCTATTTTCTTAAGTACTAAGTTTGACAGTTGATATCTCTTGACATTTCAGTTTGACACTTCTTGTTTTATGTTATTGTGAAGGTACATCCTCAGTCTTTCAAATGCATGTTTTGGCTTGTGATTATCTTTCAGAAATTTTTTTAGAGCAATTTTTGTGAAACCATGGATAAGTCAAAAATTTGTGTTATTTTCAAATATGAGTTCCATTGTGGAATCAATGCAGAGCAGACAGTTCAAAATATCAAGGAAGTGTTTGGGAAGGATGTGGCTTATGAATGCACTGTACACTGACTGGAAAGTTCCGTTCTGTTGATTTTAATCTTGAAAATGAGCCATGTGGGCGACCTAGGACCAAGGTGGATGATGATGAGCTGAAAGCTGTAGTGGAAGCGAATCCATCTCAACCTATGCGTGAATTAGCAGCAAGGTTTGACGTTACTATTCCAACAATACCGGACCATTCGAAACAAATGGGCAAGGTAAAGAAGCTGGATAGATGGGTACCACATGAAATAAACAAGCATCAGAAGAGAAATTGGCTCTAAGTTTGCCCTTCTGTGCTGTCACTACATAAAGGTGGACCATTTCTACACCGTATTGTTACATGTGATGAAAAATAGATTCTTTTTGACAATTGCAAGCATTTGGCACAATGGTTAGATAAAGATGAAGTGCTGAAACAAAGTCCAAAACCTAATATTTATCAAAAAAAAGCTAATGATGTCTCTTTGGTGCTCTAGCGCTGATAGTATCCACTACAGCATTATGAAATCTTGGCAATTGATGACAGTGGATGTCTGCTGCAACCAATTGGCCAAAATGCTGAGGACGCTTGTGATGAAGCAGCTGAAATTGGTCAATAGAGACAGGCCAATCCTCTTTCAAGACAACACTGGACCACATGTCTTAGAGACAATGCTGCTTAAACTACAGAGGCTGGACTTGGTAACTGTGTCAATCCACTCTGTTCACCAGACCTTGCACCAACTGATTGCCACTTCTTCCAGGCTTTGGACTACTTCTTGCAAGGAAAAATATTCAGTTTTCAACAGACTGTGGAAAACGCCTTACGAAATTTCATTGTCACTCGCTCTCTAGGTTTCTTCATTGCTAGCGTTAAGATGGCAAAACTGTACCGATAGTTTAGGTGCATACTTTGATTAACTGTACTGCTTCTTGATTGAGACATAATAAATTTCAATTTTGATTTGAAATCAAACATTTCAATTTAATGACCTAAGTAACTTTCTTTGATAAAATTAAAAGAATTTTAGCTGGAATTGAAATAGAGATCCTCCCCAAATCAATTGACATATTAATTTCACTGAGTTTAAAATCAATGAAATTGATATTCCAAGGGCTAAACAGTGATATTGTAAAACTTTGTTTCTGAATTCACTATATCAATTCAATAGAGGTTTTCATTAAAAGCAAAATATTATTTTAAGGCATTTTCCACACTTGAAGAGGTTTTAGGATAAGCAGTTTACCATAAAGGCAAATTTTGCAAATGGTCCAGAAGATATGCTAGTATAGTTCATTATCTTTGTGAAATTATAGTTGTTTACTATAAGATAGGATCCATCAGACTGACGGAATGTAGTAAATTAGACATAATTTCTATTCTTCTTCAAAAACTAAAATAAAAAATTAAGTATCAGAAAATAATCTTCTAATGTAATCTCACAAAATCAAAATACCCCCAACTTGAGAAATAAATCATCCAAATAAGACATCCAAGAGTAAAACAAAGGCCGGGCATGGTGGCTAATGCCTGTAATTGTAGCACTCTATGAGGCTGAGGTGAGAGAATTGCTTGAGCTCAAATACCAGCCTGAACAAGAGCAAGACCCCATCTCTACTAAAAATAGAAAAAAAATTTAGCCAGCATGGTGGCTTGCTCCTGTAATCCCAGCTACTTGGGAGGCTGAGGCAGGAAGATCATCTGAGCCCAGGATTTTGAGGTTGCGGTGAGCTATGATGATGCCACTGCACTCCAGCCAGAGAGATGAGAGCAAGCTCTGTCTCACAAAAGGAAAACAAAAAAATAAATAAAATGAAATGACATTCTTCTATTCCTTAGGTCACAACACATTTTATTACTAAGAATTTTCTAATATTACCATTAATTGGTCATCATTTTTCTAACCACCTATTTTTAGACAATATTTAATATATAGTGCTTTTGAATCTCTGCTGTAATGTGAAAATAATATGGTTAACATCTCTCATAATTCTATCAGAGTATTAAATGAAGTATCTTTGTAAAGAGTGGCATTTTATATTCCTTTTCAAAATTCAGTCTATTCAGTCACAGACAGCTAAAATAATTCTACACTCTCAGAGCTTGTCTTCCTTCACTCACGATGATTTCCTCCCATTTTTATTCCTCTGTCAAAAAACTACCTATTCTGACCTTTTTCCTGTGTTAGATAATGGGATCATCAAGGCCGGATAATCTATTTGTAGTTTAGCAGAGACATAAGGGACACACTTATCTTCCCATCACTTGAAAGGTCACCTAAATTATGCCTATTGTTTTTGAACTAAGAACACAATTTTTATTATTTTTACAGCCCGAAAGGAAAACCCCTTTAAGAGTGCTCCATCCTGAGAGGGGTGCAGTGACTCATTCCTGTAATTAATCCCAGCATTTTGGGAGGCCAGGTGTTCAAGAACAGCCTAGGTGACATAGTGAGACTTTGTCTCTACAAAAAAAATTTTTAAATGAACTGGATATAGTGGCATGCACCTGCAGTCCTTGCTACTCAGGAGATTGAGGAAGGAGGATTGTTTGAACCCAGGAGTTCGAGGTTGCAGTGAGCTATCATTGTGCCACAGCGCTGCAGCCTGGGTGACAGAGTGAAGCCCTGTCTCTAAAAAGAAATAAATAAAAAAGTGATGCATCCTTAAGAGTAAAAACTGCCCTAGCAAGAACTCAGGGAAATTATATTACTGTTTTATGAAGAACTCTAGAAGTATTTATGAAAAATAGGAAAATATATATCAGTGAAAAATATGATGAGTCCCCTGGGACATTTCGAAACTTTTGTAACTTCTCCGTTCATTCAAGAGGGCACTCATTAATGCAAATGTCTGTTAAAGGTCTGCTATGCCCAGTCATGAAGATGTGTACAAAGATGAATTCATCCTAGTCCCTGCCACTAGGGAGCTTTCAGCTAAGTGGGGATGGGAGTGAGGCAAAATATATTTACATAATTAGCTGCAACCACACTCTTGAAAGAACTGCACTGCAAGGAGGAATTAAATATGTGGGGTAATTGGGTATGGGAATCATGCTGTGCTATTAATGAGAAAGCTCTTCCGATTCTTGGAGCTACAAATAGCACGTAGCTAACTTGATTCCTAAATGTCTAGGCATCAGGTCACTGGGGTTTGAGATTGTCCTGGAATTCCTCATCTAACTGAGGCCACTCCACTTTTGAGTTTTCTAAGACAACCCTAAACCTACTATAAGCTCTGTTATTTATTATGCCATAAAAAGTCATAATAATACAACACAATTTTAATAAGGATAATGCTGATTAACATCTCTTAATCTCCAAAAAAGTTACAGGCATTGTGCTGAGCATTTTATATTATTTATTTAATTTTCACAATAGTCCTTTCAGATCATTATTAATATCATCACCTCAACTTCATAGATGATAAAATGAGGTTTAGGTAGGTTAAATCACTTATCAAAAATTACACAAGAGCAAAAGATGTGTCAGGACTGTTCCCCAGACAGTCAGCTTTCAGAATCCCGTTCTTATCCAAGGCCAGTCCTCTCCTTTATTGTATTCCGGCATATGCCTTTCACATTCCTGCTGGATACCCTCCTCCACATTCCCATTTTTCTCCACACCTCTCCCTTTATCCCATCGAGGCCATCTTTGGTTCCAATAAGAGCATACACTTTGAAGGTGGATACAGTTGGACCCAAATCCCATACTGTCTCATCCAGGCTTGTCATATCACCTTTTTGTGAGTGACAGAGATAAATAATCTTTACTTAGCACGTTGTTGTGAGATTTAAATGAGATACTATATAAAATGGACTTCCACTTAAAAGGACCACATCAGCTCTGTTTTCTGAATATAGCTAGTACTTGGACTTCTCCTATTGTAGATCTTTTCTTACTCTTTTTTTTTTAACCCAAAAGATCTTTCAAATTAAATAATTTCTCAAAATATTCCCAACATGGAAAACATTTTCAGCTATAAAATTCCTAATCATCCTTCAAATTCCAGCTAATGTGTCACTGCCTATCTGACCCCATGATCCATTTATGTTTTGCCACTAAAGAATAAACGTACTTCCTGAATCTGCTAGTACTTATTACAGGTTCTCCTCGACTTACAATGGGGTTATGACCTGATAACCCTTGAAAATATCATAAGTCAAAAATACATTTAAAGCACCTAAACTATTGAGCATAATAGCTTAGCCTAGCCTACCTCAGTCATGCTCAGACGCGTACATCAGCCTACAGTTGGGCAAAATCATCTGACAACATGGCGCACTGTAGAGTCTCTATTGTTTACCCTGGTGATCACGGGCTAAGACCTGCAACTGGAAGCCACTGCCCAGCATCCTGAGAGAGTATCATACTGCTTTCCACAGAATGCAGACCACTTTCACACCATCCTAAAGTCAAAAAATTCTAAGTCGAACCATCATATGTTGGAAACCATGTGTATTAGCATTTATAGTCTTTCCTGTGTGAAATACATAACTTTCTCAATTTGTCCTCCTTTCTTTCTCCCCCAGAGCCTAGCATGGCAACTGATTTAGAATGGGAATGCTCCATAAAGGTTTATTGGAGTAAGTGGTTTAGTCTTAAACCATTGGAAGCTTGCTATTGCAGGCAGATACAAATTAGGATGGTCTCATCCCCTACAGACTGTGGCTGGCAGAATCAATTGTTAGAAGACAGCTTTTACTCTGCTGTCTCTCTTACTTTGTGGACTTCGATGGTACAGAGGAGCATTGTCTACATCATTACCCATCTTTACTGCTGTTTATAGTCTATGTGGAGAGAAAAAGGCAAATCAACCATAAGACCATTACACAAAATAAGGCAATCATTATGACTCAATCATTATTCTCAGTTTTTGACAGTCATCCTATTTCTTCAAAAATGTGTTCTTGCAGCCTATTGTCTTCATAATATTATTTTCATTAGCAATATTTGTTAAATAATCTACTAAATGTTTGCTTTAAAATATCTGTGTGTATATGTGTGTGCACACACACACCTGGGGGGTAATGTGATAATTTCTTAGTGTTTGTGTATGAGACCATTAATATTTAGTAGGGATTTTAGTCTAATTAATATTGTAAAGGTTATGTGACTGGGAATCACATAGCAACCTGCTCAAATATCTGTAGAGAAAACAATCCAATATCCAACGGATAGTCACAATTAAGTTGTCTTTGAGACATGTTGACAGATAAGGCCTTCTGCACTCTGAACTTTATCTGTATTTTCAGCCCCATTTCTCAGTGTTGCCTCAAATGAACCTCATCTTCCACATCAATCTTGACTGCCAGTTGTACTGCCTTTAATCCTTTGAACATATTGCCAAGAATGACTGCCACTGTCAAAAATAAAAATCTTATAGTCCAGTTCAACTGTTACCTATTGAATCCCTCAATAGCCCTTATAATACAGTATTTTGTTCCTCTCCCTCTAGTACTTTAATTCTCCCATAAGATGTCTCTCCCAACAATAATATTAATAATAAAGTGCTAAGCACTTTAAAGAAATTTTCTAATTTAATACTTGCATTGACCCTAAAAGGAACATGCTAGTATTCTGTTTATATACAACGAAGACATTGGGGAATAGAAAGGTAAAATAACTTGCCTCGTGACACCCAACTTCTAACTGGCAGAACTGGGATCCAGCCTGGCCTGTCTGTCTACAGTATCTTGCATTAATAGCCTTATAGTGAGTATTATCTTTATCTGTATCTTTTCTCTATTAGACTTTGTAGTGTTCTGCAGCAGAACTTGTGTTTTATTTATTCTTCTTTTTATATAAGTAATTTGTTTTCTTAATTTTTATGGAAGTAATATGTGCTCTCCTTACTAAATTGTAACTCCATGGGAATTTTTTTCTGCCTCTAAAAAACTGCAAGGGAAAAATACAGACAAACAAAATGAAATGTTCATTAATTAAACCGTTAGATCATAGACAGAATACAAGCTCTCCCACATTTGTTAGAGGTAAGTCTAGTTATTGCTATGCATTTTTATATTAAATGTATATTAGCCTAATTAAAATTAAATTTTCCAAAAAGTTTTAAAAAGAGCATAAAATAACTCTAAAAACATTCAGAACATACTAGCTAAACCTGTTGAAGCAAAACTTTATTCAAATGGGTACTGATTATTAGACATATTCCACTTTGTGTAGTTACTGTATTCTACAAATATTCAAATAGCATGGTAATATTTTATACAGCATTTTAATTTAAAAATCATGGAAAATAAACATCTTTCAGTTGGGGAAATAGGGTTATAATAATAGAAACATATCACTATTGGCTAAGATGTTGATGTTTTTATGTCATACATGTTGGCATAATAATTTGAAAAAAACTTTTCTAAAAGGACATAAGCTATCCAATTTTCCCAGCACCATTTATTGAATGAGGATTCTTTTCCCCAGTGTATGTTTTTGTCTGCTTTGTCAAAGATTAGATGGCTGGTATCTGCACTAGAATGTTTATAGCAGCAGAATTCCCAATTGCAAAGATGTGGAAACAACCCAAGTGCCCATCAATACATCAGTGGATTAATAAAATGTGATATATGTATACCATGGAGTTCTACTCAACCACAAAGCACCGATGATCTAGCACCTCTTGTATTATCCTGGATAGAGCTGGAGCCCATACTACTAAAGTGAAATATCACAAGAATGGAAAAACAAACACCATATGTACTCACCATCAAATTGGTATTAACTGATCAACACTATGTGCACATATAGTAGTAACATTCATTGAGTGTCGGGCAGGTGGGAGGGAGGAGGAAGGGATGGGTATATTCACACCTAATGGTTGTAGTGCACACCGTCTGGGGGATGGACACACCTGACGCTCTGATTCAGGTGAGGCAAAGGCAATATATGTAATCTAAGCATTTGTACCCCCATAACATGCTGAAATGAAAATTTAAAAAAATAAAAAAGGAGATAAGCAATAAAACATTAGAAGAGAAATAGAAAATAGAACCAATGCTAATAGAAAGAAATCAATCCTAATTTATAATGCATCATCTGAATATCCTGTGTTCTGTGCAAAAATAAGAACACAGCAAGCTAGGTAGATTTTTATCATAAAGAGGTAATTCACCATGGCTTCAAGAAAGATAAAAAATTTACTAGAATTAAATACTAAAATACATTTTCATTTGCTATGTTATAAAATTTATTTTCGAGAGTAAACATTCTCAACTACAAATTCACAACCAATGCAAAATCTGATTTATATAAATGTTTTTAATGATTTATATAAAGCTAAAGAATATGTTCAAAATATCTCAGTGGAAGCTCTTCTACAAGAAATACAAGCCGAGGAGGAGAAAGCAATTTGTTACAAATATGTAAATACACAGGGTTTTAACACATGATTTAAATCAAGTTAAAACTTATAATGTATAGAAAAGAGACAATCTCTTAGAAAAATTTCTCTAAATATCTTAGTTCATTTCAGTTTTCACTAGAAGTTTCCCAACTTATGCTCAACAGTTTTTTTTATCATCTTATACCCCAACCATACAAAAATAGTTGCACTTCTCTAATACACTTGTCATTTCTTGGTATTATGTCCTTTTACATGCTTTTTTCTTTTAATGGAAGAAATGCCCATTCTCCACTATTGTCAGCCTGCGAAATATTGATCACAGTCTCTTTGAAAATATCTCTGATCCACAGATAAAAAATCAGTCTGTTTCTCCTCTATATTTGTTTATATATCCTGATGAAAATTGTGAAGGTAACTGCTTCCATGTCAGTTTCCCTAAAGTGATCTGTAAATCATGCAATACATTTTGTTCACTTTAAAAGAGTGCTTTATATAAGAATGTATTCATAAATGCATGTTGAATAAATGAATCAATTGCCATCCATTAATAATTGAATAAATCACAAAATGCATTATTGAAGAAGACTGGACATAAAGTTTATCTCTAAAGTATTATAAAGGTTAGGTGAAACAAAATGGTTCAAAAACATGGGCACGGTATAGACATTTGATAATAAAACTGAAAAGACCAACTCGTTTCTTGTAATATTTCATTCAACATGTGTTTATTAAATTCCTACTAAATATCAAGCACTCTACTTGGAGGAATCCCCAGGCCACACTAAAGCACTGCATTGTTGAAGGATAATTTTATAATCTACCTGATATAGGAAAAATAGTCAATGCATCTTGTTGATCGTCTAGTCTAATCATCAATCTGATAAAGAAATCTTTTTAAAAAATTTTCCTAACCAAAAAAATAATTAGAATATCAGCACTATAGTCTAAAGTTTAAATATGATCTCCAAACATCCTCCATATGCACCCCAAGAGGAAAACAGTTGAGAAATCCAAAGGTTTATACAGACAGACCTAAGAAGCAAGCTGAATCTACTATCTCTCCATAAGTTCTTGCCTATAAGCCCTACAGGGAAGGCGAAAAGAAAAGAAAAGAAAAGAAAAGAAAAGAAAAGAAAAGAAAAGAAAAGAAAAGAAAAGAAAAGAAAAGAAAAGAGAAGAGAAGAGAAGAGAAGAGAAGAGAAGAGAAGAGAAGAGAAGAGAAGAGAAGAGAAGAGAAGAGAAAAGAAAAGAAAAGAAAAGAAAAGAAAAGAAAAGAAAAGAAAAGGAAGGGAAGGGAAGGGAAGAGAAGAGAAAAGAAAAGAAATTATGGATGCAATGCAGAGAAGAGTGTCTTCATATTGCTTGAACATGCTAGTTTATCTGCTTAGTCATTCCCTTTCTTTGCTAACCTTTACTTTTAGAAGCAATTCTCTTCTGAGTCAATCTCTAAAATACCAATATTATTGGTAGCTTGTTATCCTCCTTACCAAGAATCTGCATTTTTGAACGGCAAGACTAAGCTCTAGTGCATGTAGGGAGTACTAGGTTTTACTTTTCATCTCATACATGAGGTGTCATTATGATTAGGGATTGTTGGTTAACTGCATTGGAGAAGTCAAAGCACTAATCAGAGATGAGTGCTAACATAGCAGCCATCCCCACATGTTTTAACGTACGGAGAGCTTGGGGGACAAGACTCAGAAATGTATTATTTCCTTAGATTATTCTGAAGGTCATTTCTAAAGAGATACTCTTTAGAGGCTCTCTCAAATAAAATGATTGGATCTGAATGAAATTTAAAGCTTTTTATTTTAAGATGAATTTTGGAAACAGAACTTAATAACCAAATGAATTATATTAATATAATATTTTTATAAGCATTGTAAATAATTGATTAGAATTTTATAGAGAAATTTTAAAACTTCACATTAGTTGTCCTTTAATTAGAGTATAAATATTATAGCTAGTAAACTGCTAACAATTCATATGAGATGTCAACATATTCCCAGATTCTAACTGAACATAAAATATATGTGTATATTTATATTATAATTATTTGTAAAACTATTTCAGATAACAGTGCATATATGTGAAATAATAATACAAATAAATAGTCCTTACAGATAAAGAAGCTGGAAAAGCAACCAAAATCCACAATGGAGAAGTCAGCTAGTAGAGACAGTGTTTTAATATACACTTTTTATGGAATCATAGAATGCTATGGTGGAAGGGAACTTTTGGCTCTCCTTTCCAAGTATTTAATAATCAAATGGATAATGTGAGGCCCCAAATGGCAAAGGCTGAATGTCCCTTTTAGTGGTCAGGTCCAGCTCTAATAAAATCAGTGCTTCGTGTATTATATAAATCTTGCTACCATCTGCCTTCCTGAATACCTCTTACCATACAAATAATTTAGTATTAATACTTTATGTATTTGTATAACATCTTACATTTATTCCCTGAAATATTTTTTAATTTTTTTATTTTTCATTGTTATGGGTACATAGTAGTTGTATATATTTACATATGATGTTTTGATACAGGCATACAATGTGTATTAGTCGAATCAAGGTAATTGGAGTATCCATCATCTAATTCATTTATCATTTCTTGGTGTTAGGAACATTCCAATTCCACTCTTTTAGTTATTTTAAAGTATACACTAACTTATTATAGTCACTTTGTTGTTCTATTAAATACTGTTCAATCTATCTAAGTATATCTTCGCCCCCTTTAACTATGCTCACTTTATCCCACCATCCTCACTACCCTTCTAGCCTCTGGTAACCATCATTCTACTCTCTGTCTCCATGAGATCAATTTCAAAACATTTTTTAAAAGTTATAGTTGCCAACACTTAGGAAATGACAGTATAACTTACTACAGATTTTTTGTCACTAATTTCATAAAGTATTCAAAGCAAATCCTAAGCCATCTAATTTATATAATTTAAAGGTGCCTTAATTTATGAGTGTGTTCTAATCACCAGATGCTTGTGAATACAATTAAGGGTAACTAATAGATCTATTATTCTTAATCTTATTGTGAAAATGCCTAAAAAAGAGTCACCACTCTTTTGTTACCCCCGCATGTGATCTGAAAACCCTTGAAAGAATAGACCTTATTCTTCTCCACACTCCTCTAACTTCTGTACCCTATCAAATGTCAAAGGAAATTGTGAAAGCATGTGTTTGGTCTGTTACCTTGTAGTCAAGCTGTTAGCAATTCTGTTCCTTTTCCCTCAGCTGTGTGCTCTCCTGAGGCAGTCTGAGAAACAGAAGTAACAAATAAACAGGGAGGAGGGTTATGCACCATTATTAGAATTTTCACATATGTTCTAGTCCTACAGCGACAATGCAAGACAGGTCCAAAAGTAGCAGCAGGCTGCAGAACCTTTATTTGCTTCTCCAAAATGTATTGACTCAAATTTCACAGGATCTTGTTTGATATTCGTAGAAGTCTTTTCAGCCAATAATGAATGTCTGTAGCTGAGGATCAAATCTGGAGCTGGAGGATCCACACTAAATGTTTTACTACAAATAAGAATCCCTGTAGCTGGAATGAATAAGCTGTATTTATTTATACCTTGTCCATGAACATTTTGAAAGCTGCATATTCAGCAATGACATATGGTGCACTGAAGTCCTAAAAATCTATTTTTTTTTTAAACAGAGATGTTCTTTGGATTTTTCTCACTGCTCATGTTACTAGAGGCTGCTGTGATAATACTATTTTTATAGAACCTCAAAAGGAAATTCTGATAAAATACTACACTGTTTAGGAGTTCCCATAACATAATCCATCTACTACTTCTAGAAATGTGTTTCAAATAAAAACGTGCATGGTTTAACATACATCCCTCTCTCAATATTAAATAAATTTAAATTCCAGACTTCTTTGCTAGAGTTTGAAACTTCCACTCACTGCCCTAGTTCCTCTCTATAAATACATCATAGGAACAGTAATTTTGAGATAACTATTCCATAGAGGTCTTACATTATCAGAGGGTCAAACCTGGCCTGCTATTATCGCTATTGATCTTCCTCTCTCAGTGACAGCAATCCTTCTGGCAGCCTCTGAGTCTTACAGATGCTTTGTAGCTCAGTCACCCAAAGGGAGTTCCAACTTTAAAAATCCTTTTTTTAATGCATTGAAAGAAAGTACTGTAGAGTGAAGGAGTGCAAGCCGTTTTCTATAAGGTCATTTCAAAAGGGAATCATCATGAATGCGTGAAGTTTTTTTTTTTTTTTCAGCTTAAAGAAACATCTTTATTTTCATGGGTACTGAATCACGACATATCATTTTCCTGTTTTATTCATTTAATAATCTTTATTGTAATTACAAGAAGCAGCAGCAAATCATCTTAAAGCTAAAGAATACATACTATATTATGTAAGAATATCACACCGCTTTAATGTGTTTGGCAATCTCCTATCCCTGCCTTTTGCTGTTCGGTTGTTCATTTTATTTTAAAAGGATTTGCACAGCATGGTAACATGCAAAACTGGAAAGGAAAATAGAATATACTACAGATGAGGAAACTGAGGCATACAGACTTGGAATGATTTAGCCATGAGTAGACAGAGAAGTAGTGGCAAAGATTAATTTTCTTCTGAATGTCTATCATTAAATAATATAACATATATGCCTCTGCACAAAATAACTTCTAGATTTTAAACAATACTAAAATCGCTATTGTGACTAACAGAAGTACCTAAACAACTCTAAGCCATTTTATTTTCTTACTGATATGCAATTTTCCTAAATTATAGACCTAATCCTATATTGTTAGTACATTATTATTCTTTTTTTAGAGAGGGTCTTTCTATGTCACTCCGGCTAGAGTGTAGTGGTGTGATCATAGCTCACCACAACCTTGAACTCCTGGGCTCAAGGGATCCTCCTGTCTCACTCTCCCAAGTAGCTAGACTAGGACTATAGGTCTGCACCACCACGCCTGGCTAAATTTTAAAAGTTTTTTTGTAAAGATAGAGTCTTGCTATGTTGCTGGGGCTGGTCTCAAAACTCCTGGCCTCAAGCAGTCCTCTCACCTCGGCCTTCCAAAGTGCTGGGATTACAGGTGTGAGCCACTGTGCCCAGCCTTCTTAGTATTTTTAAGCATCTCAGCAATCTATGCTCAATGTTTTTCTTGAATTTCAAAAAGCTAGTTCTGTTTTTTGGATTTTAGTATCATGAACAACTGAAAGAATGTTTATCTTTTATTAGGGAAAGAACAGAAATGGTTAGTGATAGGATGCTATGTTAGGAATTATGATATATGTATTTCAATACTAGTTTAGTCACTTTCTAATAGTGACTAACAAACTATAAGAAATTGTTTGGGACAAACTATAAGAAATAATAACCTGGGAGGAATTTTAAAATTATTATTACTCATAACTTTAATTCTAAATTAGTAAATATGTGGAACCCAGTCTCTTGTTGATGTTAAATATTTTTAAATGGAAATAATGATAACATTCTCCTTACCAAATTTTTAAAGAGTAAAGGAGTTAGTGAATTTGAAAACACCTAAAAACTATAAATACATCTATATTCCTAAAGCCCAATTTTCTGAAGTTTTAATCAAGAATTCCACATGATTTCTAGATTTTTAAAGTTATTTTCCTTTTAAGAAAATTTATTTTAATACATATTTCCTATGTGAGACACTAATGAGTTAGGGGACACAAAATTGAATTTAGCATAGTTTCTACTCTTAAAAAAAGTATAATCTACTCCTCTAAACTAGAGACATTTCAACAAATAAAAATGAAATATTAAACAAATGATGATACCTGCAGAATGCTACAAAAGAAATGTGTTATAATCAAGGTCTAGATAGTAAGACAATGTGATTATAATGTGGGCTACCTAGAGAAAGTTTTATAGAAGGAACACACCAAAATATTAATAATATTGATATTTACTCAGCACTTTCTAAATGCTAGATACTATGCTAAGAATTTAACAGATATTTCATACTAAAATGATTCCCATTTTGCAAAAGGAGGGGCCAAAAGCTAATTTTATATAATTAGCTCACATTGAGAGATTATAAAACTTATCCAAGATCATACAATATACGTACAGCAGAGGTGAAATTGAAATAAGCATAGCCTTATTCAAAAGCCCGCATAAACTACTATGTGTAGTGAAAGAAGGCCATTGTAACTAGTTGGTAGAAGGTGTTCCTTGTATTTGACATTAGGAAATTTGAAATTTATTCTGTAGCCAAAGCAATAGGATATAATCTAGCATATCATTTATTTGTTATATGATCAAGTTTAGGTTCAAATTTTGGAGATCTGAGATTGTCTGATAAAGCACTCTCAATTCCCACTCAGATTTAAAAGCAAGAAATATTGTCAAAGGTAATGAAGCTATAAAAAATGCATTCAGTTAAATATTTTTTATAATGAATACAGATCCATTTTATAATATTTTTCTGCAATGTTTTTTTACAAAATAAAGTGACATTACTTTATATTTAGTGTTTTTCAAATTTTAATCAAAGTAATTAACTTGGACAATTTTAAAAATCAAGTATTACAAAATGCTTCATAACAAAGCAGTAATTCACTGCCTTACCACATATTTCTACCAGTTCTGCTCCTCAGAGACAACCAATAAGCCTAAATAATACGTAGACTCATTCCACCACTTAAGGATTTGTGAATTTAGGCGTCGTCTCTTCATTTTGTTCAAAGAGGTAAGAATTTAGCTTATTAATATTACCGCTTTATTTCTTTAAATCCAGTAGTTATCACTATTCTAAATTTCTTTTCACTTCAACATTCAGACGACATTCCTAAACCCTAACATTTTTTGTTTCATAGCTCATAAATTCCCCATTTGTCTCCTCAGCCATAGGTTACTGAATGGCTCACCATTTGGTAAGAAACCTCAGTTGCATATTCCATTGCCCGCCTCTTACACATTGACTTTCCCGTTTTTAGAGTGACTAATATTTACATTTTATTTTTGAAGCTATAGCTCTCTTCCATTATTGACTATAGAGTTATTTAAAAAATGGAAGACCATATCATATCATTTATATTGTATGGTAATGTAAGTGTTCTTCACTAAAAAGTCAAGATGTATGCTGCTAAAATTATCTTTATTCTCTTTGTATCCAAAAAATCACAATTCTTACGCTTCTCAGTAGTGAATGTTCTTGCCACCAAATTTCCTAGGATTCTTCTGACTTGCACTGCCCCAGTTGCCCTGAACTCATCCCCAAGTTTCCCCAAGCTAGCTGCAGGGTGTTCAAAGTGAGTATGAGGAAGAGAGAAGGAGAATATCTTACTGTTTAAGACTTTCTATTAAACCATCAGATTGTATTAACACATCTTACCACCATTATCTGATTCCTGAGCACTGAGTCCAGAGTTTCTGTAATGTTCTATGAACCAGACTTGATTCTTTCCCAGGCTTCAGTTCTCTCTGAGCATGGTCCATCTTTCAGCTTTGTCTGCTACTCATCCATCAACCTTATCCCACTTTCATTTTGTCTACTAAATGTATCATGAAACACATTGCTTACCATATTTTTTTACTATTGACATTTATTTTCTTAATTATTTTTCTATTATTTTAAGGCAAGAAGAATAATATGTGCACTCAGTTCACCATAATGAATCAGTACTGGTATTACTATTTTGATTAATTGAAGATATCTCTTTACTTCCTGCCCTTTTCATCTACTCTTCCCCACTTTTTGTTTATTTTATAGTTGAAATTTTTTGCAATGATTAATACAGAATGTCAGGATCAATTCAAATATTAGAACAATAAAGAAGAAAAACAAGAAATTCTTATGGTTTTCTAATGCTTCTCTCTGAGAAATAGTACTCTCCTTTCCTCCCATCTTTCTCTTTTTTTTTTCCACTGGATATCAGAGGAAAGGTTACATGGGTCATAAAGACTTGTATTTTTTTTCTTTTAAATTGACTTTTTTTTTTTTACTGCAGTTTTAGGTCCACAGCAAACTGAGCAGAAAGAACAGAGAGTTTCCATATACTCCTTGCCCCCATCCCCCACACACGGCCTCCACCGCTGTCAACTCCTGAACCAGAGTGATACATCTGTTTTAATCAATGAACCTATATTGAAAATCATTATCACCCTAGATCCATAGCTTTCGTTAGGATTCACTCTTGACGTTGCACATCCTGTGGATTTTTACAATGTACAATGACATTTATCCACCATCATGGCATCATAAAAAATAGTTTCACTGTCTAAAATTGCTCTTTGCTTCACCTATTCATCCCTCCTTCTCCCCTCCCCCGGCAGTCACTGATCTTTTTCTTGTCTCCATAGTTTTTCCTTTTCCAGAATGTCATATAGATGGAATTACACAGTGTGTAGCCTTTTCAGATTGGTTTCTTTCACTTAGTAATATGCACTAAAGTGTCCCTCCATGTCTTTCAATTGCTTAGTAGTGCATTTCTTTTTGGCACCATATAATAACTCCATTGTCTGGATGTACTTCAGTTTATTTATCCATTCACCTACTGAAAGGCATCATGATTGCTTCCAAGTTTTGGCAATTATGAATAAAGCTGCTATAAATGTCCACGTAAAAGCTTGTGATTTTTGTAACTTTTTTTGACATAAGTCAGTCAATATGTGAACATTTATTTATGATTGAAAATGCATCGAGACTCTGAAAATACAAACCAATAATGCTGAGATATAGCTGCATAAAAAGTCTTTATAAGCAAATCTAGATACTTTAAACTTCTAGATATTCTCTTGTCCTCCTTCAGTCATGGAGTGAAGTTTTGATAATTCTCCTGAGGAATACATAGCAAGAAAGTCCAAAGTACAAATCACATCAGCACCACCGAAAAACAATCAAAGTGTTGTATTCTTATGAAAAAGAAAAGACTTATTTCAACTGGACAATAAGTTTAAATTTTTAATTTATAAATTAGAATAATTGAATGGAAAAACTCAAGGCTAAGTTCTCTCTCTTTCAAGGTCTCCATAACTGTACTGTTACCTACCCAGCCATTTGATCAATGCTTCAGATACAGGCTGACAATTCCATTCCTCACTTTCATCCATCATCCTTGGTACATTTCCTCTGGGTTTTGAGACCCTCGTATAAAATCACTTAAACAAGTGACCATCCCTCAATTGTGTGTCTGAACAAGTGATTTCCTCCTATTATGCTGCCATTGCATGTGTATAATTTGTATAACTTCATATTTGCTCCTATAGAATAGGCTTAAGTCTAAAACCTAGCATCTAACTCTTATGCTTAAATTTCTGCTACCATTTGACCCAGCAATCCCGTTACTGGGCATCTATCCAAAAGAACAAAAATCGCTCTATGAAAAAGACACCTGCACTCGAATGTTCACAGCAGCACAATTCACAATTGCAAAGATGTGGACACAACCCAAGTGTCCATCAATACATGAGTGAATTAATAAACTGTGGTATATGTATACCACGGAGTACTATTCAGCTTTAAGAAACAATGGTGATATAGCACCTCTTATATACTCCTGAATAGAGCTGGAACGCATTCTACTAAGTGAGGTATCCCAAGAATGGAAAAACAGGCACCACATGTACTCACCATCAAATTGATATTAACTGATCAACACTTAAGTGCACATATGAGAATAACATTTATTGGATGTTGGGCGGGAAGGGGGGAGGAGGGGACGGACATATGCACAAACAATGAGTGAGATGCGCACCTCCTGGGGGATGGACATGCTTGAAGCTCGGACTTGGCGGGGAGAGGAGGAAAGGGCAACATACGTAACCTGAATATCTGTACCCCCATAATATGCTGAAATAAAAAAAAATTAAATAAATAAAAAATAAAAGTCAAATATCTGTTTTCCAAAAAAAAAAAAGCCTTGGGCCTATAATCGCTTCCCTAGTTGTCTGGCTGCAAAGCTGCTTCTGTGGTTTCATGGAGAGATTAGAAGTGTGCCAGCATTTTAACCCCATTATCATCTCACCCTAGCTATGAGGTCTTGGGCAAGTTATTTTTTCTCTGTGTGTCTCAATTTTCTCAATCTAAAAAATGGGCATAGCACTACCTAACCTTATAAGGTGGTTATAAAGAAAATGCCCAGTTGTTCATAGGGGCCTAAAGGCTTCCCTTTATCTCATTTACTTTCTATTGGCTTATTTGACTCAGCTGAAATCAACATGTCTCTGATTCTACATTGAGCAGCTTTCTTACCTGATCCAACAACCATTCAGATCAGCATCCAAGCACTTAGATCTACCCTGTATTGGAGTATATGTCTCATGCGTATAACTCATCTTTCTAAATAGACTTGAGGTAGCTGTCACAGCATATTTAGATTAAGCCCAGAATCTTTTTCTGAGCTGAAATGCAAGAACTATTTCATTTACCAACAGATGGCTGCACTTAATTCTGTTTACTAACATGACAAATTTCTCTAAACATAAACATGCCAAACTGTATGTAGGTGTGTGATTTTAGGGCTCTTTTTCATTTACTTTTGAAAGTGTAATGATTAAAAAATTTTGTAATTGGGGAAAATGGAATAATGATAAAAAAAAAAAGAGGTTTGAATGATAAACTTTAAAAAAAAAAGTGAAAACGAGCACATCAGGAGGGTTGACGGTGGCAGAGATGGTGCCCTCTGTCCTGCCAGAATGCCCAAACACGGACAGGAGTTGCTATGGTTTGAGTGTTTGTCTCCTCCCGAACTCGTATTGAAATTTAATTGCCATTGCAACATTGTAATAGTATTAAGAGGCAAGAAGACATGATTAGGCCATGAGGGTTCCATCCTCGTTGGCGGGATTGGTGCTAGTGTAAAAGGGTGAGTTTGGCCTCCTCCTTGGTGCACTTTCTCTCCGTCTTGCCGTCCACCATGTGTGACGCAGCAAGAAGACCCTTGCACGATGCCAGCACCTTCATATTGGACTTTCTAGCCTCCATAACTGTGAGTCAATAAATTTCAGTTTATTGTAAGTCTCGGGTATTCTGTTATAGAAGCACAAAGCAAACTAAGATAGGAGTCGAGACAGGAACCAGAATCTCAGGACCTCAGTTACTCAGGAATGAGTCAGAACAACTTTGCATTGGAAGGTGTAAGGGACACAAGACTATCACTTAAAAGTGGGTTGAAACTCATTTTGAGGCTTCACCACCATGTAATTCCAAAGTCAGTTAAGGCTTCTTGACCCCCTTAATATCATTATAATATTGATTCAACCCTCCATCCCATACCTGTAGAAGTCCAGAGTCCTACCCAAGATTTCTATTGATTTCTGTGGGTAAGGGATGACAGACAGTGAACAGGAGGAGGATTTACATTCTCAGCCTCCTCTAGTTTCATGCTCCTGATTCTGCATATTCATTTTAGTTTGCATGTTATTTTTCTATACTTCTGTGTCATTCAAGTTCTCGTTCTTTTCCTTGTAACATCAACATGGATCTCAGCCTTGTGTTTTCCTCACCGTTTTACATATATGCATACCCACAATGCAGTTGTTTGTAGAAAGCATAAGGAGAAGGGAGAGAGTTTACCTTGCAATATTGCAAATAATTTCATATTTAATATTAGACATTCCAGTCCTAAAAAGCCTTCTCATCATCTGGAGAATTTTACCGGCTACTCCACTTTCAAAGAACCTTCTCGTTAGCTTCTCACCTCTTCTCTCTCTCTCTCTCCCCATTTCTGAATTCATAATTTATTAAAAATGTAGAGCTATTTAGGCTTCCCTTTTATTATCCTGGTTCCTACCATGCCCTTGGGGTTTACCTTGTCTCCAAGTGTATTATCTTCAAGTGTATTTTTCTTTAAAAATGAATAAAAGTTCTATAACTTAAATATTGTAAGGGCTTATTAAGTTGCGATATATATGCATATATATTTATAAATATATATAAACATATATATCAGGAATTACATTAGAGAGAGAGAGACAGAAAAGACAGAAAGAGATAGATCTCAATTAGAAATGCCTGTTCCAGGAGTTCAGAACATGGCCCTCGAGGTAAAGGCTAATTTTAGAGAGAAGCACCTAGTCTGTGTCTACAATTTACTTAAAATGAGCTTCATCAATGTGTGTTAAATGAATAAAGGTAAAAATCTGGATGAGCCTTAGAAGTGGGTGGAAATTAGCCTCCTCATGCTTCAGATAGACTCGAATTAGAGAAACCTACAGCTGTATTTTTGTGTTTTAATGTATCCTTCCTTTTTGCTGTTTGTTAAGATCCCAAATTTTATTAAGTCTCAAGATTCTAACTTTTAAGATGTAAAACTAAAATATTCTTGAGGATAGAAGTCAAAGCATTTAGAATATCAAATTTTTCTATAAAGTGTAATAATTCATATGTAATTATATTGGCCATCTAGCGTTTATGTCATGGTAGATATGGAAAAAATTATATTTATTTTTAATGGTGTTTCATAATCTTTCTATCCATGACAAATTGTGGGGCTTACGTGTGTGTTTAAGGTAAAGAAATGCAGCTCTTTATCCCATGTACTCTGCATTCCAAATTTGCATGTTTTCCTTTTCCCCCCATTCCTTTCATGACTGTACGACTTTGCCTATATGGGTAGAAGGGGAGAGAGAAAAACAAACCTGAATTTGTTGTATTGGAGAAGTTTCTAACACAGAACTGTTTAATTTCACTCTCATTACAGTTGGATGGGAACTGTAAGCATTTGTGATGCCACTTCACCAGGATGCAAATTCAGCTCTTCTCAATTCTAGGATTAGAAATGCTGAATCTGCAGCTGCTGCAATATTAGTCTCTCAAAAGTTTTTTTTTTAAAGCCTCTAGCATCTTTCATTTATCTCGGGAAGACCAAATATGTACATGCTGTCCTTTCATTTCCTAAAGTTTCATTTAGAACAGATGACATTTCTATGTGGATTTTTTCCTAAGAAAAAACAGTTTCCTGTCTGCTTTGACTTGTTGATCATTTTTAAGTGCTCAGAATTACCAAGAGCACTTATTCTCTGGGTCAAGTTCTCCTGCTGATAGAACACCAATGCCCCCTACTGATAAATTTCCCAAAATCTTTTCTTAGTAAATGAGAACATAACCCTCTCACTTATGTAATAATAGGCACTGTATTCAGCTTCATTTGAAAAAGCCGTGTGCTTCTAGGGTCCTCATAGTCTGCCTTATTAGCCTCTCGTTAGTGTAATTTCCCCTATTAGTCTTTACCAAAGCAGCTATGAAGTTATTTCATGCTTGGCTGGCTTTATTAAAAAAATAATTTGAAAGTATCAGCATAGCTTTATACCTGACAAAATGGGAACCCGAACTAACATCTGATTATGGTAATGTAATTCCTGTTACATTATGTTTATATTTAAGGTGGAGTAGTCCCTCAAAATACCTTTGTATTTGTCTTGTTTCTTCAGTGTATATAGAATTTCTGATAGTGAGACTTTAAAGTCTATTGTTCCAGATGTGCTTGAATTCCCTCTAATGTTATCTCCCTCGCGTCATTGTTAGGGCTATGCTTGGTTTTCCCTGGCAGTACAGAACACACCACCTATCAAAGCAAACCATTGCATCTTTTAAACAATTCCAGAAAAAGTTCATGCAAAATTTTTCTGTTCAACTTTCAAATACTTATCAGGGGCAATTTTTACCCTTTGGCTGTTATAACAAATCCAATTTCTCTTAGTTCTTCAAATATGTAAACAGAGGAATCATGCCCTTCTTCTGGCATTCTTCTCTTCCCCAGGAAAAGTAATGTCAACTGTCAGAAGGCAAATATTTCTATAAATGTGAGGCCAAAGGACAGAATGCAAATAAAATTTCTATGTTTAAATTATGGAGTAATTGTTAGCTCGCTCTCTTTCTCTCTCCAAACACACATGTGCTGGTGCTCATTCTCTCTCTCCCTTCCCCCCTTCCATAGTTAACACAACCTACTTAAAAATGACTATCATTTTTTTTATTTTTGGTTGATGTGTAATAATTGAACATATTTATGGGATACAGAATCTTTTGATACATATATACAATGCATAATGTTCAAATCAGGGTAATTAGCATATCAATCATCTCAAACATTTATCATTTCTTTGTGTTGTCAACATTCAAAATCCTCTATTCTTAGCTTTTTGAAAATAAACATTAAATTGTTTACCATATTCTCCCTCCAGTGCTGTGGAACACTGTAACTTATTCCTCCCATCTAGCTGTAACTTTATATCCATTAACCAACCTCTTTTTCCTTCCCTCCCCCTACCCTTCCTAACCTCTAATAACCACAATTCTATACTCTACCTCCAGGAGCTGAGCTCAATGTTTTTTAGCTGTCACGTGAGTGAGAACATGCAGTATTTACCTTTCTGTGCCTGATTTATTTTACTTAACATAATGTCCTCCAGGCTCATCATGCTGCCAGAAATGACAGGATTCCATTCTTTTTATGGCTGAATAATATTCCTTTAGGTATATATGCCACATTTTCTTTATTCATTTGTCTGTTGATGGACATTTAGGTTGATTCCATTTCTTTGCTATTATTATTAGAACTGTAATAAACATGGGGGTGCAGGTATCTCTTCAATATACTAATTCCCTTTGTTTTGGATAAATAGTAGTGGAATTGCTGGATCATATGGTAGTTTTATTTTTAATTTTTTGAGAAATCTCCATACTGTTTTTCATAATGGCTGTTCTAATTTCGATTTCCACTAACAGTGTGTAAGGGTTTCTTTTTCTTTACATCCTCACCAGCATTTGTTATTTTTTGTCTTTTTTGATGATAGTCATTCTAACTGGGCTGAGATAATATTTCGTGGTGGTTTTGATTTGCATTTCCCTGATGATTAGTGATGTTGAACATTTTTTCATATACTCATTGGTCATTTGTATGTCTTTTGAGAAATGTCTATTCATATCTTTTGTCCATTTTTAAACAGACTTTTTTGTTGTTGAGTTGTTCAACTTCCTTGTATATTATGGATATTAGTTCCTTGGATGCATAGTTTAAAAATATTTTCTCCCATTCTACATGTTTTTCTTTCACTTTGTTGATTATTTCCTTTGCTACACAGAAGCCTTTCAGTTTGATATAGTACCATTTGTCTATTTTTGTTTTTTGTTGCCTATGCTTTTGAAGCTCTACCCATAAAATCTTTGCCTAGACCAATGATATCCTGAAGTATTTCCCTGTGTTTTCTTCTAGTAAATTTATAGTTTCAGGTCTTACATTTAAGTCTTTAATTCATTTTGAATTGATTTTTATGTATGGTGAGAGACAGGGGTCTAGTTTCATTCTTCTGCATATGGAGAACAAGTTTCCCCTGCCATTTATTGAAGATGGCTTAAAAATCGTTACTAGACTTCCCTTCTTAGTCCACATAGTCATAAGTAAGCAGTGTAAGATGAGGATTTCTGACATGGTTGAGAAATTAGTGAACTTGGGCTGAATTTTTTTTTTAAATCAGCAAATGTCTTGCAGGGCCAATTGAATCTTTATGAGATGCTTATTATTACATTGAGTGTCCTACTACTTCAGGCAGATGCAAACTCAAGATCCTAGTGTTTGCTGTGTAACTCACTTGTTCCCTCCTTTTATTTGCAGTCCTAGTTTTGCTGACTGTCTAGGAAGCCAGTTGTGAAGGCATTGCCATGTTGGACTTCAACAGCAGTAAAACAAGCAATGGCCTTAAGCCATTAATACCTAGGACCAATATCCACATTAGTATTGATGAGCTCCTTTTGCTACCACATCTTAAAAGTTGCCCTTTTCTATTATAATTTTCTTAAGATAATGCAAGATAGGTGTTGTGAAAAGAGAAGCAGGCAGTATTGGGCAGGTAGACACCAACTTATGATGCAGACAGACAAAGTCCTGCCAGCCTAATGGGGAGTGATTGCTCATTCAAGCAGTTGTACAGAAATGGCTAGGCTTTTGCATCCCATCTTGTTTAGACATTGGGTGGGTACACTTCAAGAACAATGTAGCCTTCGCTACCATTGCCTTACTCAGTCATTGGCTGGGGCCTTACCTAAAAAGAGCAGGCTCACAATTCAGATATGAGGTAGATGCTGAAGGACTTAACAGCTGGAGGCTGCCAGCTAACCACGTTCCTTGCACCTGGGCAGCAAAACCTTTCTTGAAGGGAGCTCTGAGTAGCACATCTCAGTTTTTGTCACACTGGTTTATTGTTACCAAATCACTCCTCAATCCATCAACATTTGTAGTAGTTTCAGCTGTCTAATCCTGGGTAATAAACCACCTCACCTCATTTTAATAATTTTAAATCCCAAATTTAATAATTTCTTTTTAAAAACATTTTGTACTGGAATTTGTATACCAAAAATTCAAAAAGAATCTGGCTGTCTCTTGCTTAGGTTTTTTCCATGTGGCTGCAGTTGGATGTTGGTGGGGGCTGTAGTTATCTGAAAGCTCTAGTAGACTGGGCATCCAAAATCGTTCACAAGTCATTGGCAGTTGAAGCTGGCAGTTGAAGCTGCTAGTGCTATCTAACAGAGCATGTACCTGTGACCTCTTTATTAACCTTGGTCTCTTCACAGTATGGTGACTGGATTTGGAGTATCTCCTCAGGAGACATTCCAGGAGACCAAGGCAGAAGCTGGGAGGTTTTTTCTGATCTAGTTTTGGAGGTCTTGCCATATACTTTAATTCCATGATATTTATCAAGCAAACCACCTTTAAGAGAAGAATTAAAGAGAAGAATTAAACTCCTCTCAGTAGGAGAAGCAACAAAGAATTTGTCAATTTTAATCCACCATCATTGTGTTTTATTAGAAAAAGTGTTTGCTCTCAATGCTATCATAATAGATACTGTTAATTTTCTTTTTTGTTCATGGTGCTTCACAAAAATCCCATTTCTTCAATCATTACTCCTTTAACATGGGGTTGGTTTCCTGATTGCTTTATTTTTAATGTTTTTCAATTTATATCTACCTTAATCACATCAGAGCAGAGTATTCTAAACTTGGACTGATCATCCCAGAGAAAAGCAGAGGTATCATTGTCTGTAGGTTCTAGAATGGTGGATAGAGCCAGAGGGGCACAAGCTTTTGGACTCTTCTGGACCAGAGAAAGACCAAAAGTTAGGAATCTAGCTAAAAGACTAGTGCTGGAAAGAAGTGACTAGGGGCTGAACCTAAAGAGCAGCAGATATGAAGAGGAACAGCTTTGAGTAATAACGAGACAGAATCAATCAGACTTGAAGTTTGGTTGAACATGGAATGGAAAAAACAAAGGGAGAGGACTCAAGGATGGCTCTCTATTTTTTGGCCTAAATAATTGTATGGATGGTGGCATAATTTTCAAAGAAGGAAATACTACAAGATCAATTTTCAGGAGGTGGAGAGAAGGGATATTATGATTCAGGTTGGAAAATCGTAAATATCAGGTGCTAATAAACTTGTACGGGAAGATGTTGAGTGTGGATTTAGAAGTAAGGGTCTGGAGTTCAAGAGAGAGGTATGGGCTAGAGTTCTAGATCTGCGAATCATCAAAGTATAGGTGGTAGTGGAAGCCATTGAAGAAGCTCAGTAGAAAATAAGGTCTAGAACTTAGGTTTCAACATATAAGAGACAGCTGAAACCCTGGGAGTACAGGAGATTCCCCCTCCACCCCTGCCAGTACAGTGGGGGAAAGAATTAGGGGTAGAACCCTGGAAAACACCACCATTTGTGGTGTGCACATGAGGAGAGCAGAGAGACTTGAGATGAAATTCTGAGAGCTAGGAAAATAACCACACAAGAAAGGGAGCCAAGGGAAGAAGGAAATTCAAGGGGAAAAGGAGGGAACAAGAGTGTCAAATGCTGCAGAGACATCAAATAAGCTTTGGACTGGAAAGTGCTTAATGAATTTTTCAATTAGGAGGTCATTGATGACTTTAATGATATCAATTTGACAAGAGTAGAGGGAGCAAATAAAGTTAACCCCTGACTAGCTTCACAGCATAGGAAAGTAAATAGATTGAGTGGTAGCTAACAGTAGAAATAAAATCAAGGGAGGGCTGTGTTTTTTGTTTTGTGTATTATTTTGTTTTAAATGTTTGAGATATGTTTAGAAGCAGCGAAGACTAAGAGGTTCAAGATTCAGAAAGAGGAAAAATAATGAATAGAGAGGGTTTTCAAGAAGGATAAATTAGTTAACAGCTGAGAATGAATAGGTTTTTATCCTGGAATCTTGTTTCTTTAAGTATTGCTGTTCTCGTAAGTTATGTCTATGCCCCGCATCACCACCACCCAGTATTTGAGCATCAGATACTTTTAGACCCAAGTGTTAGGATTTCTGTTTTTGTAATCTCTATGAATTTTTTTTAATTCAGTCTTTCATTCCAGATACATTATTGACTAGGATAGTAGATGATTTCCACATATCAAGTCTTGATAATTTGGAGATGTTGATGTACAATAAAATACACCTTTGATATAGTGAAAACCATACTGAAGACAATATTAAAACCAAGAATTTGTGTTCATTAAAAGATGCCATAAAGTTAAGTCAATAAATGCCGGGCAAAATTTATTTGCCACCTATGTGTCTGGTAAAAGATAAGTGTCCAGAATTTATTAATAACTACTTCAAATCAATTGAAAGAAGAAAATATAAGAAATACAAAACAGACGTAAATAGACATTTCATATTATAGAAGAGGAAATACAAAGTATGAATAAATATATGAAAATATGTTCAACCTTATTAGTCACTAGGGAAGTATACATTAAGACTACAATATATTAATACCTACTAGTAGTATATTTACTGGCTGAAAGGTTAACCACACCAGCCATTAATGATCCTGTGAGGAGTGAGAACTCCAAAACCCTGCTGATGAGCCTAGAAAATGAAAAACTGCATCGAAAACAATTTGATATTATCCTAGAAAGTTGAACATGTATATTATCCTATGTTCCAGAAACTCCACTTGTAAACACTTACCCTAGAGAAACTTCATTAGCTTCAATAGAGATGAATAAAATTAACCATAGAAATTGTACCTTATAGCAAAAACAAAAAAAACTCAATTTAAACAATGAAAATGAATGAATCTGTTACATGCAAAAATATGGATGAATTTTGGAACATAACATTGAATGAAAAAAAGATTCTGATGAGATACAATTTTTGTTTAAAAATATATAATTTAGGTAAATATACCTAATAATAAATATAAAATCAGGAAAATAGTGACCTCTTTGGGGGATGCCTCCAGTTGAGGATGCAATAGGATACAGTAGACTAAGATTTGAGCTACACATATAAGTCTCTATGTCATGGATGATGTCCTACTTCTAAAATTGGGTCTAGGTATTTCATTATTATGTGTCTAACATGCTACATATGTGTATATATATTATTTTATGCATATCAAATATTGAATAAAAATATAAGCACCCACTGGACTTGGGAGAGCTCCATATTTTTATCCAGGTTCTTTTGCTAACTTGTTCGTGGAACCTCAAAAGAATTACTTGTCTGAGCCTTAGTTCCCCCATCTGTAACTAGAGAGATTGGATACTGGGACTATAGATTCCTGGAACTAGAAAGCACTTTGGAGATTATCCAAAGAACACATTATGTAAATCAAGAAACTTCCCCAATTGGTGCTTTTTTATCATTATTTTTTTTTAATTTATTATCTGGCTCTTTACCCAATTAGCTTTCAAATTACACCTGTTGGTATAGACTCAAAATATGGGGAAAGGAGCAAAGAATAGTAATCTGCCAAGTTGTTCTGAATGAATGGAAAATCCAAATAAGGAAAGACAAATAAACAGGGTTGTATTCAACTATCTGAAGCTACATTATTTTGTCCCTGGGTCAAATAGCTACTTGACCACAAACCTCCCACTTGCCCCTTCCATATCCCTTTATAAAATTTAATAAATAATATAAAAACAAGGAAAAATTTGCATAAACTGAAATCTAGGGAAAAAAATGACATTCAAATGACAAAAATCTCATAAATGTCTGCAGATATGTCATAGATTGATTCGTAAGAGAGAAGAACCTAAGGCCAGCTTTAAAAATTTCTTGTCCATCCTAAGAAAGCAGTCGTAGCATGTGAAATAAAACAAAAGCTCTTGGGAAAACCCCACTAACATTCCCTAACTAGGAGGACAGGGGCAGGCTCGGGGACACTCAAGATCAAACCACTTGGCACTCTTTTCACCAATGCAAATCAATATAGTGGCAAATGATGATAGCACCTTTATCGTGCTTCCTATATGCCTGAGATGATTCTAAGCTCCTCAGATACAATTAGCTTATTTAATCTTCACATTAGCCCCTATTGATAGATACGATTATCTCCATTTTATAGATGAAGAAACTGAGGTATAGAGAGTTAAGTTACTCTCCCCAAGTTATAGTGAGTGAGTGGCAGAAGGAGGATTTGAACTCAAGCTCTCTGCCTCTAGTGTCTGGTCCCTTAATCACCAAACTATACTACCCCTCAACAGCAAAAGAAAGGAGCTGTATCTGGTATCTGTTGCCACAATAATGCTGCATAAGAAACCACTTTAAAACTCAGTGGCCTATAACGGTAGGCATTTATTTAGCTTATGAGTTTGTAGGTTGGCTATTTAGACCACACTAGGCAGTTCTCCTGGTCTCGGCTGGGCTCACTTATAGGTCTTGGAGTTGACCAGCTATTTTCTGTGGCACACGCACCTGGGAGTTAGTTTGCTGTCACCTGGGTGACTCAGCTCTCCTCTACGAATCTCTCATATCCCTCCAGCAGGCTAACCCAGGCACATTCTCCTGGCAAAGGTAGAGGTGCAAGACCAAGTGTGACCACACAAGTGCCTCTGCTTGCAGTCATGTTGGCACATGTCCCTGCTGGCCAAAAGAAGTGACTCTTCCTCTTTAGTGAGAGAAACCACAAGGGAAAGGGCAGATATGCAGGGAGGTCTTGGAGAGGAAATGGGGCCGTTAACACCCCAATTCATTCAATACCATTAACTTAACACCCCAATTCATTCAATACCATTAACTTACCACAATAGCTATGCTAAGCGGTGCCCAAAGACGCTTCTGCTGCAGTGACAGGCTCTTCCCTGAAATGCCATGGCAGCAGCTCCTGGAAGGAGGGAAGTGCAACACTATGCCATCTGGAGCCAAGCCTGAAGACAACTGGATTCAGAAACGTGGCCTCCAGAGAAGATTTTTCAGTGGCAGAGAGAAAACACAGAGAAGAAGCAACACAAAGGCAACTCCAACATCCTTTCTCTCCTCCCCTCCTCCTTAGGCTTCCAGATGACCCAAATGGGCACTTACATCAACCGCTTAACATCTAAGAAGAGGACTTTGACAGCCACCACAGGGAAAGGAAGGGAGCCTAAAGGGATGTTTGAAAATTGTTTTCAGTTTCTAAGGAGGGTTAGATTTACCACACAGCAATCTACAGAGCATTCCTTTTAGTTGATGGGTGTCTTGAGGCCCTTGAGAGAACACGGGCTGCAGGAACAGTGGTCTGTGTATTGGCACACATCTGGCTGCCCATGTCCGAATCTTGCAATTCCATTTTGACTTTCACCCATTTACTGCAAAAACCCTCATGGAGCAGCTACCACATACCAGGCTCCGGAAACACGTCTGCCGTGCCGTGCTTGCATTCCCTGGGGACCTCTCAGTCTGGCACACTAACTTTTCACCAGCTCCCAGGTGAAAGGATGGGTCTTCCAGTCCCACGGTGCTTCTTGGAATATCTATAGGAATTAAAGTGGCCTGATTGTTGCTGTTTTGTCTCCTACGGCTCTTCAGTCTCCAAACATGCTGAGTGACGATAACCTTCTCTTAAATATATCCAATTAAATACATTTTTTTTTCTGATTCCCAGGGAATAGAGTTCCTACTCTCCTTCATAGAAAATAAAGGAGACTGTCTAGGAAGCAGGTGGCCTAGTTCATACAGCAATACTAGCAGTTTTCAGGTTCTATATCTGGATTCAGCAGAGGCTGAGGATGCGAGGTATAAGGTGTCAGGTGAATAGCTCAGACCAGCACCCTGACTGCACACCCCAGTTATGACAGTTCCGACATCAAGGATGTCAAGAAAATGTGAAGACACCATTGAAATGATTTTCACGCACTGAGTTTTCTACCCTCTGGTGGCCATGGCAAGAGGTCAAAAGGCAGAAGCAGCAGTCAAAAATGAAAAGGATGAACAATATTAGTTAATTAACAGTATTAACTGTGATGAACAATAGTAACTGCTTAAGAATATCACTTCCTGAACCTTTCAACATGCTTGGCCTAAGTCCAATGCTCTAAATCTATCTTATAAAGCAATTTCACATTTCATTGAATAGATTTCCACCAACAAGGCCATGCTCAGGCATAAGAACCCTAGTATAATGGTAGAGTATTTTGAGTGCCAAATGATACAGATTATGCATTGTGCCATGTTCAGAAAGTTTTAAAGGGGAACAATCAATTTTAAAAGAAAAAAAAAATCAATCCTAGAGGATAAAAGTGAGAAAAGGAGGCTTAGAATACTTTTCAGAACCTCCATTCAAGCATGGACATCCACAGAGCGACAGTTTTCATAAGAATCAAGAGATTACCGGCTCTGAGAGCATTTCCTGTATAGCATGTATTAGAATAATTGCTTCTCTAATTCAAATCTCTAAGCAGCTTAATGCCTATTCTTATCTTATTTCAATTTAGAGAGAACACAACAAAAATGCTCTTTTGGCTCTGTGTCTGCTTCTGTAAGTGAAACTGTTCAAATGACTCCAAGCTCTGAGCTTACGTGGTTGACCAAATAGCTGCATTCTGTCCAAATATAAGAAGGTAAAGAAAGTATCTCCCAGGTCAGAAACCAAATTGAAAGGTAATCTTAAGATTTTTAGAGAAGTGTAATAACATCTTCCTAACAACTTAACCCAAGATTAGAGGTTAAAAAAGAAAACAAACAAAAACCTTTGCTCTATTCAATGCTCTCTCTGAATTTAGTAGAATCATCATGATTATACCAATTTCCATGACAAACTCCATGGTACGCCAATGCTGTCAGCTGGCAGATTTGAGGACCTACCTGTGGCAAGAGGTAGCCATCTTCACCAAAGCTATCTGGCTTCCTCCAAAATTAAAATAAACCATTGATGAGCAAACATCTAATAATACCCCATGCTAGATTGCCTCTTATGTGCTTCTCCTCTCGAAAAGGTACTTTGGAACCAGAATTTTCTATTTTTTTTTTTTTTTGGTCTCTATCATTTTTATTCAAGAAAATTTTAAGGGCTTTCAGAAGTTACATGTTTTGTTTATTTTTTATAGATTTAGGGGGGACAAGTGCAGTTTTGTTACATGGATATAGTGCATGGTTGCGAAATCCAGGCTTATAGTGTAACCATCACCTGAATAGTAGTGTACATTGTACCCATCAAATAATTTTTCATCCATCACCCCCTTCCACCCCCACCCCACCCTCTCACCCTTCCGAGTCTCCAGTGTTTGTTATTCCACATTCTATGTGCATGTGTACCCACTGTTTAGCTCCCACTTATAAGTGAGAACATGTGGTGTTTGACTTTGTGTCTTTCGCTTAAGATAATAGCCCCCAGTTCCATCCATGGTGCTGCAAAAGACATGATTTCATTCCTTTTTTATGGCTGAGTAGTATTCTTTGGTGTATGTATATGTGTTTATATGTATGTGTGTGTGTGTGTGTGTGTGTGTGTATATATATATATATATTTTCTTTACCCATCAATGGGCACCTAGCTTGATTCCATATCTTTACTATTGTGAATAGTGATGCAATGAATATATGAGTGCAGGTGTTTTTGATATAAATATTTCTTTTCCTTTGGGTAGATATCCAGCAGTGGAATTGCTGGATCAAACAGTAGTTCTATAAATTCTTTGAGGAATACCCATACTGTTTTCTATAGAGGTTGTACTAATTTACATTCCCACCAATGGTGTGTAAACCCTTCCCTTTCCCTCACCAACATCTGTTATTTTTTGACTTCTTAAATAATAGCCATTCTGACTGGTGTAAGATGGTATCCCACTGGGGTTTAATTTGCATTTCTATGATAATTAGTCATGTTGAACATTTTTTTCATATGCTTGTTGGCCATTTGTATGTCTTCTTTTGGAAAATGCCTGTTCATGTCCTTTGCCCACTTTTTAAGGGGGTTGGTTTTGTTTTTATCGTTGTCATTGAGTTCAGTTCTTTATAGCTTCTGGATATTAGTCCTTTGTTGGATGTATAGTTTGCAAATATTTTCTCCCATTCTGTAGCCTGAGTTTTCTTTTTTTAATGACCTCGAGAGTAATTTAAATGAGTACAGGAGTCATTCAAGCATGTATTTAAAACGCTGTGATATTCTATTCCATTTCAGAACCTGCTTTATATATCTGAAAAGGTGTACCACTTGTCATCAGGGGTAGCCTAATTCTAAACAATTGGTAATGACTGGAGAACTGTGTGGAAAAGGTCAACAGGAGAGAGTCCTAGGAATTGTTAGTGCATCTGTCAGAATCATGGCGGGGGGAGAGGGACACATGGCCTGTCATTTTTAGTTCTTTTGACTCCATATGACTTTTCTTTTTTCTCGGATTATCTCAATTCTTTAAAAGCATAGAGGAAAAGGAAGCCTGGTTGGATGTGGAGGTGGGTGTGGGTCTTCCACATTTTACAACATTTCTGTCGTTCTCCAATAGATTATCAGGTGTTTGTTATAAAATGGCGCAGGCATTTCTGAGCTACAAATATCCAACATAGGAGCACTAGGAGAAGTAGACAGCTGGCCTCTTCTGCTCTGGAGATGGAGGAGAAGATGCACGACCTAGAGTGTCAAAGAGCAAGAAAGTGTTTTGAAGCTGCCAACTGAGAAGAGATTTGGCACAGCCACTAGGCATAGCTGCATTTGAGTACACACATTTTCTGGAAATGACTGCTTTCCTTGCTATCCATCATTGTCCACATCTAGTACAATAGTTGGTGTTCAACAAATATTTTCTGTGGTAAGGGTTGAATCCATGCGGCCTACTATTAGATTGCTACAACTTAGGAAACATATTTCATCATAAAATGCTTCTTAAATGATTGCATTTCTACCCAAAAGCTTATTATTATTTTAATTCACAGCCCAACACAGAACTCTCTCTTCCACCCTTCTCAATACTGCTCTACCGATCTCCTTCAAAGAATACTGGGACTGATTCTGCCACGCCCCTCATTTCTATTTGTATTAGCCACAGTCAGAAATCAAGGACTCCAGATCCTCCTGAGCCCACACAGCTCTGTGCATGGCTAACTGATCCCAACCCCCACCCTGTTCAAAGAGCACCTTCCTGTGCCCAAAGTCTGAGCTGCCCTATGAGCTCCCAAACTCACCTGCCATCAGCAAATCCCTTATCTTCTTAACCTTGTCTGAGCAGTCCCTTCCCCTTCTTACTATGAACTTGGCTCTCTTAATTATATTGCTTCCCCAGAGCCTTCCCCTGGTCATGTTTTATTTCCCTCACCTCTTACGCTGTTGGATTCAGAGACAGGCTACGTGTTGTCCTAGCTCCTCATTGCTTTTTCGAGACTATTGTCCCACTCTCCTCCTTAGATCACTCCACTTGGAAACTCGGGCCATCAGTCAGTACCACTCTACCTCATTGGTGCAGTAGTTCTAGACCACTACTTCCCCTGTTCTTTGGAGATTCTAGTCCTAGCTCTGCCTATGACTCACTGACACTGTCTCTCCAACTCTCCTCCTCTCCTCTCGTCATCACCTTCTTCAGTCTCATCTCCTGCACTCCTATTTATTTTTCGTATGTTCACTAATTAGGGGATCACACACTCTGATGACTCCCAAAATGGATCTCTAACCCAGAACTTTCTTCAACACCTATATCCAATTGCCTCCTTGACATCTCAATTGCATGTCTAATAGGCATCTCAAAGTGTATATGTCCAAAATTAAACCCTAGCCCCTAAATATGTTTTTTTATAGCCTCTCCCATGTGGACAGAGACTTATTTTGTGTACTGCTATTTCCCTAATGCCTGGCATACAGTAGGTGCTCAAGAAAAGTTTAACAAAGGAATTATTTTATCTTCACAAAAACAGTTGAAAACTAAACTGTTATAAAAGAGGCTATTTTACTTCTGCTGTATTGTGAGAGAGCTAAATGGGATTTTTTGAGCTTGCTCTGGAAATGCAATAATAGCACAGCAGTAGTGGAGGTGTTCTGAGTACCTGGTCACCGACCTGTAAACAAACCTTTGTACCAAATCTGATTTCTCTACCCAGGCTCTCTGCTTCAGCCTCATGCAGATTAACACTAGAGTCACCCTCTTCAATGACAGGTCTGATCCTGCCACCCCTGCTCAAAATCCTTTGGTGGTTTCCTTTGAAGTATATAATAAAATTTAACATCTTCCACCTGACATCCAAAGTTCTTCTTTTTCGAATTTCCATCTACTACTTCTCTTGGTTCATCCTGAGATAGGGCCCTTGATACAAGCAACACAGTAACACTAAAGGTGAATCTGGTCCCTGAACACATTAATGTTAATCAGGACTCCTTAACTGGAAATGACAGAAATGAGATTGGCTTAGCAAAGAAGGGAATGTATTGGCTCATATAGCTATAAAATCTCTCTGTACTAACAGAGGAAAATGGTTGGTCTCAGTATATTACTGTTAAAAGAAAAGCTGTAGAATGGCATCTATGGTGTGATTCTATTTTATATGTTTTTAAATCTACCTATAGTTGAAAGTGTTTTATATGCCTAGGGAGGAATAAAAGTCTGGAAGAATCAATATACACCAAATGTTAGTAAATTATTAACCTTTGTGAGTAAATTTCTGATGGTGTATTTTCCAATTTATATACTTATACATTAGAATATTTTATAATAAAAAAGATTTAAACTTATGCTTGGTTCATGGTACTACCCTGCTAATGTGAGGCCATCACATGGTGTTCAGTGTATAGCCACGTGTGGCTATTTAGTAATAAATTTAAATAAATTGAAATAAAATTGAAAATTCCATTTCTCCATTGCACTAGCCACATTTCAAGTGCTTGATAGTCACCTGTAGTTAGTCGCTGCCATATTAAGCAGATAGGTATGGAACATTTCCATCAATGCAAAGCATTATTCCACAATGCTAAACACCTGTCGAGCTAGATGTTCACCTGATTGCTTTCTCTGGGATAATTGGCTTTGTTTAGATGCAGCCAGAGTGAAGCAGGTGCAGGCCTGAGCACCTGTGAGCTGCCAGCTACCAGGAGTTTGAGTGAAGTGCCAATCTGTGTTCACTTATGTAGGATTTTCTAATGTGTTTGGAAAAGATGCTATCATAGAGGCAACCTACTGAGTAATTTTAAAAGAAAATAAGAAAAATCCTTACCCAGTAATTTCCAAAGGAAAATGAGGACATTTAAATCTTTTGCAATGTTGGGATTTACCTGTTTTAATTAGAAAGAAAAACAAAACTGTTTGATTTGAAGAGAACGTTTTTCCTTTTCTTCTTCTTTGTGTAATTCCCGAGTAACTTAGCAATGTGTATGGAGAAAGAGGAATCATATTCCTTCCTGCCAGAGAAGTTAAAATGGTATCATAAGTACTTCTGTTTAAAACTTTTTGAAAGCAAACATAGGAAACTCTACCTTGTTCCCTTAGTTTGCTTTTTCAGTTGGAATGTTTACATGGCACTCAGAAAATTCAGGGTGAATTTTATGTTTTCATTTTAATGTGGAGTCATAAAATCATTTTTAAGTGCATTTTTTCTAAATCTCTAATTTCAGTGCTCACGATGAAAAAAGAATTCCTATTGTAAATAACAAAAACTAATTTTTTAAATTTGAGATAAGTGCAATTTTAATATTTAAATAGAAATGTTATATTTCTGATCTCCTTTTAAAATCATGAAACAGTGGGTCCATGCAAATATCTCTTATTTTTAGAGCAACATAATTATATTCTTATCTGTAATAATTACAGTGAAGGGCAGAAATTCATTTCATGGTTGCGCACTTTTGTACACAAGTTACAGCAATCAGATGTGTTGAGCGTTTTTTTAATAAAAGATTAAGAATGCTAAACATGCAGCATAATCCTTATTTTCTACTCTATTTGTCTTTCAACAAGTCAGATTTGTTACAACAAATTGACAAAGGCAGTGTTTTGAGTCAATTATCAAACACAGTCTTTCATTCAACATAGATACCCACTAAGTCTGTAGGATGCTAAACATTCATTCATTGGCTCTATTTGGTCTTTGAGTCTACCAAGGTGCATTAATCACACTACTCAGTGTGTGGTAGAGTCATTGGATTATCTGTCCTCAACATCACGCGTCCTGACTGTAATGTGTTTATTGTATGTCCTTAAATGTGTGTGTGGTCTGAAAAGTATATAGCATTTTTAGTATGTGCTTTTAGTTTAGATAAAAATCATTGTACTACAGATCTTTCTCTGTTTCTTTTCTGTTGTTCACTGGATGCTTTTAAGCTTTACTCAGTAGAGCACAGTGATTAAAAGTGAAAAATCAAGACCATACTACCTGGGGTGAATGCTGACTCTTCCATTTTAGGCTATGTGACCATAGGCCAACAATTGAATTCTCTGATTCTCATGCTCCTCATCTATAAAATAGAGTTACTAATATTCACTTTTGGAGTTGTAAGAATTGAATGAATTGATATACACAAAGCACTTAGAAAAGTACTTGACATTTAATAAGAGCCAGGTATGTGCTTACTGTTTTATGAAAATCTTTTATTTCTGACAATTACATAATATTGCATCATATGCAGTACTTTATTTTACTTATTCTATGTGATCTTCAACTTTCTTTTTTTTACTAAAAGTGACACTTATTTACATCTTCATGTATTTCATTGCACAGACCTATGGAATATAAACCCCTAAGTGAGATTATTGAGTTATAGGACACATGCACACCTCATTTCTCCAGGCATTGCCAGATTGCACGCCAAAAAGTCTGCACCAATTTAAGCTCACTTGGCAGTGCATGACGTTTCCATTTTCCTGTATTCTCATCAATACTTGTTTTTATCTCACTTTTGAATTTTTGCTAATTTGATGGACATAAATATTAATAACATGTCACTATTGTTTTGAGTTGCATTTCTCTGAGTTCATGCATATGAATGTTAGTCATTTGGATTTTCCTCCATACACCTTTGTCAGGTTCAAAATAGTATACATGTGTTTTACATAATAATTTATAGAAACTCAAGAGTTCAATTTTTAAAACATTATGTAGGTGCTTGCTCTTATGCTTTCATAGAATGCTGTGATCACATAAAACCATGCCTAGATAAGCCTTGAAGAAACATTCCTGAGTCTTTTGGAGATATAGATAGTGAGGCTGAGGAGGCTTCCCTTTCTCAGCAAGTACTATAAGCCTGTTTTAATCATCACAATTCAGTGTTGTAGATTATTCTCATTTTATATATGAAGAAACTGATTCAGAAAGATTTTGTACATTGTCTAAAACTGCACAGGTAGTAAATGGGCCATCTAGCACTACATCAGGGTCTTTAAGCTCTGAAGGCCATACATTTCCATTATTCCATGCCTACCAGCTCAAACATCACTGCCGACACAACCCTTCTCTGTCTCGGTGAATATTCTCTCCTTGATGTCATCATCATATCTGTCCATCCTTCGTTCCATCCATTCATCCACTCAGCTATCCTTCTGCCCAATCATGACAACTAACCAACTGTGTTACAACACTGACCGTGTGGTCACATGCTCATATCCTTGAAAAACAAGAGCTCCTTATTTTTATAATTCTGTCAACCAAGCTGAAGCTTTTGGCACATAGTTGGTGTTTAGCAGTAGCTTGCTGACTTCTACTGCTTCTCTTGAGAGCCCTCGAGTCAGTACCCAAATCAACTTACTTTGTTTTAACAAAGGACATAGCAGAATTGTAAAGTTTTAGACCACCAGGATCTGAGTTGGATTGCTTCCATCCACTCTCTTTCTTCCTTATCTACATCTAGTAAGTAAGTAAAGGAGTAAAACGCACATCAAGTCACCTAGGACCTTCTTCTTTTTACAGCCTTCTCTTTGCTCATCCTCTGATCACTCTCACTCTTTAGCTCTGTCCTTTCCCTGCTCTGAGGCCCAAGGCCACCCTGGGGAAGGCTGAGCTCCCAAGCCTCATGCTCTTCTGGCCTTGGCAATTATTGACTATCAGAGCCTTGCTGTAGGACTTTATATTTATCCCTAAGGAATAGTCCCAAATGTCAGAATCATTTTGAATTTTTATTTTGCTTTCTCTGATATTAGCTATGCCTGCCAGTTTTGTGTTACTGTACATTTAACATGTATTCATCCATGTCACTGACTTTTTTAAAAATCCATAACAGCAGAAGATCAAAGAGAAAATTTTGTGACCCAATTTAGTTTAACTTATACTCAATATTATCCTTGCCTTGATGCAGTTATAAATCTACCTAACAATGTTATTATATACTCTATGTTTCTCCATATTATCCACAAACAACCAACATGATGCTGGAGGAAAGAATGCTAAATAAAGACAAAGATGTAGTATTTGCATTTGTTAGAAGTGGCCAAGTAGGAAGGTGTAGGCAGCTAGAGAAGTAGAACTATGTTATATATTTTACACTAACTGGGGAGCAATGCCTGATGGGATTTTCTGGCTTGGACTCTGTTGAGATGGCAGCCACCTTCTTTCCATTATCAAAAAATATGGGCAGAACAAAGCCTAGTATATGCTTGGTTTACCTGAAATAGCTATGCCTTAGTTTGGGCTGCTGTAACAAACTACAAGTGACTGAGCGGTATAAACAAAAAACATTTATTTCTCACCAGAGGCTGTGAAGTGCAAGATCAGGGTACCAGCAGATTCAGTGTCTGGCCCTCTTCTGGTTTTCAGACAGCTGCCTTTTTGCTGTAACCTCACTGAGGCTGAGAGAAAGATCACCTCTCTCATGTCTCTTCTTATAAGGACACTAATCCCATACCTGAGGGTTCCACCCTCATGACCTCATTGTCTTCCAAAGGCTCTACCTCCAAATGCCATCACAGTGAGTATTTAGGCTTCAACATATGAACTTTGGGAAAACACAAACATTCAGTGCATAGAAAGCAATCGCTGAAGGTTTTGGAGGAGTATAAAGATATAATCATAGCTAAACTCTTAGGATGGTAACTCTTCAGCAGCAGGGCAAATGATGGCATGAGGGGTTGAGATCCCAAAGGCAGTAAAAGCAGGTAGGACGAGTTTTCAATAATGTTAGGTAAGAGACTATGGAAGCCTGGATAAGGCAGCAGCAGTTGGCACGAGAAAGATTCATAGGAGGGGCACTGCAGTAAGACTTGGCAACTGACCAGGTACAGCATGAGGAGGAGTGAGAAAGCTGGGGGAAGAAGGGGTCTAAGATGACACAGAGTTCTAGCCTGGAGACTGGAGGATATTGATCGGATTTACCAGGACAGGGGTCTCAGAAGAAATTGCAGCTTGGAGGAGGAGACATGCTGAATCCCAGTTTAGACTTGTGGCTTTGCAGTGTCTATGGAACACAAAGTTGGGGGTCAGGAGAGAACACAGAGCAGAGAATGGTGATATGAAGGTCAATGGAATCAACGTAAGGATGGCAGCCACAGAAGGAGATGAGATCTCCCAAGAAGACAGCATGGAAGGAAAATGACAAGGGGGTTAAGGATAGATCCTTGGAGGGCACCACCGTTTATAGACCAGGCTGAAGAAAAGGAAATATTAAAGGAATTGGGGAAAGAATGGTCATGGGCAGGGGGAAGTAGTAGTTTGAAGTAGCTAAGAAAGGAGAATGTGGGAGGGGCCTCAGTCGACCTCTACTCGCACCCCAAAGTCATATAAAAAAAGCATTAAAAAGGAAGAGCAAATAAAAATTAAAAAGCAAGAAAAAGAACTGAGCACTTATCAAGTGCCAAGCAGCGTACTAAGCATTTTGCATATATCATCTCATTATGCTAATTATAGTTTTTAAGTATAAAATGGTAGTTAAATGACACTGGAGGTTCAAAGCCTAACTCTACCATTCACTTGCTCTGTGAGCTTAGATAAGTTTTCTCTCATCTCCCAGAGTAATGTAAGTATCATATAAGATAATACCTTTAAAGTTATATAGCTGGTCATATGGTCAATCAATGAGAATCATCATTATTATATAGGGGGCTTTTATGATATGTCTCCCCCACAGAAAGCCCCATGAGTCCAAAGACCATGCCTGTTTTAACAGTTTTCTTATTTGTTACTCAGTTTTGTTAACAACTAAATATTCCTAATGTCTGTTTATAGTAGGCACTCAATTAATATTAGTTGAATGACTGACTGATCCCATTCGATCCACCTATTCTTGCCTGTGGTTGCCGTTTCATCCTTCTTAAAAAGGAGAGGATAAATTCTCATACACACACTGGTCCATTTGGGGTTCCTCAGTTTCCACAACAGGATATCACTCAATCACAGTTTAATGGCTTGTTAATTAAAAGATGCAGGTCTATATTTAATTAGCCAGGCGCATGCTAGAAAGATAGTCTCCCTCATTCATTGCTGTCCAATAGTCCATCCACTCTTCCAGAAAATGCTTAGTCTTTTGAGTCATGTGCTGCCCTAAGAAATTGATATGCAATCCTCATTAAATCGTTATAACCTAAAGAAGTAGGTACTACAGAATTATTAGTCCCATTTTGCAAATGAAGAAACTGAGGCACAAAAATTTAAGTCGCATACCTAGTGAGCAGCAGAGCTGGTTTCCAACCTGGGTGGTCTGTCCTACACTCCTAACCTTTCACTGTGCTCTCTCTCTCAAGTTCAATCAAGACAGAATCATCATGCTAACCTCCTCCACTCTATTTCAGTCCTGTTCTTGTAAATTTTGCTTACATGAAGCCTATATAAAGTTGATATGAGGTCTCATAAAAAGAACAGCACCGTCACACTCACCGCTGAGTCACTGTTTATCCTTTTACTTCCTTCACGAGAATCCAAAGGAAGAAATCCTGCCTGGTTACTATGTCGGCAACAGTCTACTTATTCTTAACTGTTGGTTTTGTCTCGTAGATACTGTGAAATGTGTAACTGACCAGCGTTTCCTTCTTGAATTGACAGTTTACACTCAGACTTGTAATTCCTGTCTATTTTAGGTCACTATGTTTATTTCCTTTTTTCTTCTTTCCAACTTCTTATGGATACTAGCTTGCTTTTTTGAGGAAAGTCGATTTTTGGAACAAAATGGAATACAGAAACACACCTTATTACCTCTTTAACAGATAGTTATCAACCTTCATACAGCTGAAGAAACAGAGAGATTTAAATAAAGTATCCAAGGATGTACCACATATTTAGTGCTTACTGTTATGCTAATTTATGTGTGTACCCTAATTTTCCCCAGGCCACATAAATTTGTGTGGAGACACACATATATATAGTAATTATCCCAGGTTTACCCTTGTGAGCCGTGGGATCCTGTGCAATTCAGATAATCTCTCTTTGCCTGTTTCCTCCTCTGGAAATAATAATATGCCTACCACACAGGCTGGGCAGATTTAGAGTTAATTTATGTAAAGTGCTTAGAACAGTTCCTGGGACCTATGCATAGGATACCATTATCATCTTCTCCTCTTCTTCCTTTCCTTCCTTCTTACTTTTCCTCTTCTCCCCTCTTCCTCCTCGGCTCTTGCCCCTGTTGTATATGGAGAACCTCCAGCCCCTCTCCAAGGGTCACCCTTATTTCTAAGGGTACCCAGTGAGGTCTCACAAGGGTTCACTATTAGTTTTCTCCTAGGCTTCTCCTCTAGCCTGCACATTGGTTTCTACTTCCATCAATGCTATTGTGGTTTCCCACATCAGCCATTGACACTTGTGACTAGGATGTTCTTTCTTGATACTGTAAAACATGCAGGCTCTTAAAGTGTGCTATTCCCTGGAGCCCTCACTAAGACATTGCTTTTGCATAAACCGTGTTATCACCTAAGCTCCTTCCGCCTGAGTTTCCTTTATCCTCTCACCCTATGTAATTGAGCATATATATCCATGGGGCTGGCCGAGGACCAATACCCTAAACAGACACCACGCTGCCCTCTTCATCCCCTGGTCCCCTTCCCTTGTCCTCCTTCTGTCACCTTCTCTTCCCTCCAGTGCACAAGACATATGCAGCTGCCTGTGAATCCCACTTGGGATCAGCAGACACCCTCCTACAGATCACCGCCTGTTGCCTGTGTTGGTGAGCACTCTCCAGTTGAATCGCAGTTTGCTTGGGGTTGGAGAGCGTGTCTGAGAATTCCTCACCATCACAGCTCTTCTTGGGTGCTGTCTCTGAGCTCATTGTCACACTAAGAGTTATTGATTGACTTATTAGCTAGCATTGACAGCTCATGGCCAAACCAGAATGAGAAACCCCTTTGGGGAAAGAAACATTCATCATCTCAGGTAGCGTGACCAAGCACCCTAGTTTGTTCAGGACCATCTTGATTTTAGCAACGAAAGTCCTTGGCCCCAAGAAACCCCTCAGTCCCAGGCAAACAGGGATGGCCAATCACCTAGCACTAGGATTCCCTGTTCCCCAACAGTTTTCTTATTTGTAGGAGGAATTGCAGAGGTATCGGGTCCTATAGAGTAGTGGACAGCAATTCCTTCAGACTTTATCTACTGCTGGAAAATGTTCTTGTCCTCTCAGCCTCTTCTCTCAGCTTCATGACCTTCTCTGTTATCACTCTTTGTGACATTTGCTTTTCTCTAATCAGATTTTCTGGGTAGAAACAGTGCTTTTAACCATGAGAAGCTGGATTTCAGATATTGGTGGCATCTGCCTTCTGAATCTTTGCGGGAGGATCAGCACTTAATACATTTTCTTTCTGTATTAGATTGTCATTCTTGGGAAGCGACAGCTGAGGAAAGTCCCTGGTACCTGAGCTCCTTACACCTTATTATACTCCCACAAGCCATAATTGCTTCTTTCACGCTGACATCTTCAACCCTTCCACCAGTACTTGGGCCTGGCACAGCCTCACCATCTGCTCCTGTGACACCAACATTATGGCCTCCCTCCATGCATTCCTAAATGGGGCTGAGGAAGGCAACGGAGATGGCAAGTGTGCCAGCTGGCAGCAGTGACACAAACCTAGACAGTGATGGATCATGGCTCAGGGCAGGGAGGAAGAAGGAAGTATGCTGATGGCTAATTGTGTGGCATCGTCAGTGCAGTGAGGTGGACGTCTCTGCTCACAGAGGCAGAGTCAACATGTGTTGTTTCTGTTCCAACAGCAAATGCGTCAGCTCCTTTTTAATATATGGTCACAAGAGAGTGTTCAATAGAAAAGAAACTAGAAATCAAGATTGGAATTGTTCTATTTTTGCTTCTGTGCATCTCTAAATGGCATTATTGGGAGACTCTCCAGGGAGTTTGAGGATTGCTTGAAAATGACAGGGAAGAGTTTCTGGCTACTCAGGGCAAGAGCCAAGGCAAGTTGACTCATGCAGGTGGGTCAGTTCCATTACTTTAGCTGAAGCATCCACCTACCACTACCACGCTTTCCGTTGCCAAGGGTCTCAGGTTATTACTTTATGTCCTGTAATTGATCGAGCGATTCATTTAATTCTCTCTGAATGTTCCTTCCAGAAGTAAATAAATCAGGCAGCTATTCAAGATTTGTTCTACAGATTTCAAATTTAGGCATATGATGCTCTTTTGGGTTGTTATTGTTGAATTTGATGTATTTGGTATCAAGACAGTCCTATGTTTTAAAGTTTCTATTCTTTGCTTTTGTATTGAGTCCTTTTCCTATATGTATGTTTTTGCTTTTGTTTACTTCATTTTCACTTTTCCCTTTTTTAAAACGAAGTAGTAGCACAAAGGGACCCAACAAAATACAATATTCTTCCTCAATAGGAGAGGTTAGATGCCATTTTTTCATTTTATTTTTTGTCCAAAAGGCCCCCATAGAGCCTGTCTATTCTTCAAGCAGTTATCTGCCAAGAACAAGAAATGTTTTTCCAGCCAATGAATACATAAAAATCCCAGATCAGCCCTGTGCAGGGGACAGAGACAACTCCAGAGGCAGAACCTCAAAACTGTTGGAATCCTGATGTTATTTCATCTTCAAAACATTCGAGTCAGCTGTCTGTGTTCTTTTCTATCAGGTCAACTCAGTTGACCAGTCAAGCACAAAAGAAATAGAAACTTTATAGCTTTGACTTTATAAATGAGCTGCAGGCAAGAATATCTATCAGCATGGGCAGCTTTGGAGGACCCCTCTCTCAGTCTTATAGGAAACATATCTATCCAGGTTTCTTCCTGGCTGCTGTAAGAAAAGCAAGTAAACCAAATACCTGAAACAGCAGAGATGGCTGGCATGAAGGTTGGTGATTTACACATGGTACCAATAAACAACTTCAGGCATGGAGAAATACATGGTGTCGGAGACTACTAGATGGTCAGAAGTTGTAATGGGGGATCCACTTGCTAGAAAATGCCCGATACTAGAAGAACATAATCCTTGCAGAGCCAAGGACAAACCATAGGCAAGAGATAGTGAATGGAGAGTATGGTTTGTGGCCTACCGGGAATAAAAGGAAAGGTGGTAGTGGTGGATGCAGCCCAAAGGTGAAGACTTTCATAGCAGATGGTTAGGAGTTTACGCTTGAGACTTACTGTAACTGGGAGATAAGAAAGGCTTACGAGCTAGAGAGGAAGAACATGCAACAGGGAAAAATGGGTAAGATTCTTAATACAAATGACCCTTAAAGGAAATGATGCTTTCTGTTCTGGTGAGGAGGAACTGCAGAGGTACTATCCCAGAAGTAGAGGCTGGGCGAGATCCAGGGAATGGTTAAGAGTGGGGCAGAGTGTAAACGCTGTGCTTCATTGCTGTGGCTGAAGCAATGGATAGGAAAATGCCACACGTTGCCTCTCTGTGCTGGAGTTCAGCTACTTTGCCTCCCCCTCCTCTCTCCCTCTTTTTGTATAGGATGTGGTTTCGATATCTCGGCACAATCATTTTTTCCCCCTGGGAGATCATAAAATGTGGTCTTCTAGTCCTGGCTTTAACACTAACCAGTCATGAGACCTTGGATAAGTCATTCCAGGACTGGAATAAGAACTTCAGACTTCCTAAACCCTAAAGAGATTATGTTTTCCCCTCACTGCCCTATGTGTACTTCCAAATGACAATTTTAAGCCATAAATATATAAAGATGTCCCACCAAGTTCTCATTTTTTTATATAATGCTAACTTTGATACATTTAAACAAATAAAACTATTTTTTCTCCATTTTAGTTTCCCTGCTTTGTCAAGGCTCTCTCTAAACAATGTTTAGTTTACTTGCTGCATAATCAAGTGGTGGTCAGTTCCACTTTCTGGGCCTCATTTTTCTCATCTATGAAATAAAGGTGTTAAACAGGAAGAATTCCAAAATCTCCTCCAGCTTAAGTTTCTGTAGTCTCATAACCTCAAAGACCTATGTTTTGGTCTACTTTTATTACCACTATATTGGCATTTCAGTGTTTTCCAAATATGAATGGAAAAAATAATGTTGCATTTCCATATTCCCTCAGTTCCACATACCTATTAAAAGGTATATCTAAACCTTGGTGAGTATCTAGGACATTTGAGTCCAAATGAAAGGATAATTTTATCTCTTTTTACACCTAAACTTTATGAAGTCTATATGTCTAAATAAGATATGATCATCAACAAAGTCCTTGGTGGAAAGCATTTTGGAATAAAGGCAAAACCACTTTGGAAAGAGTTAAGTTACAGCTGATACAGGATACCTGCCAATAATTTAGGGCACAGAAATTTCCCTTAACCCTTCTAGGCTCTAGACTTTCCTGTTCATTCCTTCATTTGTTTATTGCTTTGTTTTTTTCATGATTCACCTATCTCTAATATTGTATAAGGTAAGTCTACCTTAATAATTTATGAAATTTCTCACTCATAGCTCTCACCTCCACATCTTGCCAACTCTCATGCGACCGCCCTGTGACTTTTCACCTCTGTCCTGAATGGACATCTTGCCTTAGTTCTCTTGCATAGTCTGAGAGGAGGGTAGCCACAAGGGCTGGGGCTCTCCACGAGCCTGGCTGGGGTCTGCCTTTCAGATGGGAGCTGTTCATTATTTGCTGGAAGGTTTATAGAACAGATGTTACAAGGCAGACAAGCAAGCACACACTCCCAGAGCACGCTGCGCCAGGCACGCACACACTCGCCAATACCAATATCAGGAGAGCTGCTGCCGGGGTGATGGAGGGAGTGTGCTCTGAGGGGCAAGGGCTGCTCCGAAGCCCTGCTAATGTCTCTGTGTGGCCATGCTGTATTTTCAGCTTGTCATCATGGCTGGGACAGTGCTGCTTGCCTACTACTTCGAATGCACTGACACTTTTCAGGTGCATATACAAGGATTCTTCTGTCAGGATGGAGACTTAATGAAGCCTTACCCAGGGACAGAGGAAGAAAGCTTCATCACCCCTCTGGTGCTCTATTGTGTGCTGGCTGCCACCCCAACTGCTATTGTAAGTACAGAAATAGACTTCCTTCTTTATTGTCAGTTACCCGAGAATATTTCCTGTCTGCTCTTTCTGTTTTTCCCTATCCTCCTGGACATTCGCTAGCAGCCTTATCACTGGTATCCTGTTTCAGCCAAAGCAGAGTGACAGGAGCTTTGCATAAAAACTCATTAAAATAGATCATGTCCTTTATAGGGAGCTTTTGCTTTTTTGGTATCTGAATTTTTAAAAATATATTTTTAAAAAGCATGTGTGAATGTTCTAAATCTGCAGGTATGATTAGCTAATAGCTACTGTGCTCTTAAAAAAAGAGGCTGCTGTGGGCTGCGTGTATTCGGAAGAGATCCTGGATGTTACTGCTTGCCTTGCCATAAAGACTTAGATCAGAGCAGAAGAGAAGCCCCCAGGCCGGCGTCTCCTGCTGTTCTGATTGAACTTCCAGAGAGGCCAGAGATGAGAGAAATTACTTGACCCCGAGTTTGTTGTGATTCATTCTTGATGGCTCTGGCTCTTCACCTTATTTCACATTCAATTAAGTTGCAATTTTACCTTTGTCTATTTCATTTGCTTTCTCAGGAGGCAAAAATCTGGCCAAGCAACCTCTAGGGAAATTGCTTAAGAGGCTAAAGCTTATAGATCTGTGTTATCTGGTCAAGTGGTTAAACGCTTAAGACAGTTTCATTTTAAAAATGATATTTTGGGGGAGTTTTAAAGTAAATGTTTCTTTGTCTAAACATGCTACAAACTCAGATTAGTTGGGATGTGATCTCAGTTCTCATTCCCCCCTCTTCTCTTCTAATAGCTTTCTCCCCCAGCTCTCCCTCCTCCCCTACCTTTGAGGGGCAGTAATAAAGATACTGACTGGCATGTCATGGACTATAACGACTGCTCAGACTTTCAGTTCACACGTTATTCTCTGTTTTGCTTGCTTGAAGATGAGAAATGGAATAGAGCTTTGGAGAGAAATAACAGGGACATGATAAATTCATTTGGATCATCGATCCCAGGCTCAATAGAGCTCCCTGTTCAGACTATGCTATAGGGATTAAGGTCAGTATGGAAGAGCTGCAACATGACATATCTGAGTGGTTAAAAACACAAGCTTTGCAGCCCAACATACTGGATTCACATCCTTTGGGCAAGTCACCTTACTGTTCCCTCCCATACAAGATAAGGACAAGGGACTACTTATTTCATGAGTTGTTGTGAAGCTTAGAAATGACTTTAGCACAATACTGAAGAGTAGGGAATCAAAAAACCTGGCTAGAAACTGTTCTTTGCCCTCTTTGGGGTCACAGACCAACTTCCTCCATCTGAAGAAAATGAGATTCCACTGAGAACACTCATAAGACCTTTTCTGCCTGGTTTTAGAGTGACACGGTACTCCCCATATAAAACCAGGGTTCTGTGTGGAATGCTTTGATGGTGGCTCTACCCGAAGGCAGTGGATTTAGTCTGGAATCAGATCTTGGTTTCTTCCTATGGACTCAGGCATTCATCCCTGAGTGACTCAGTGAATTACTAGAATATTATTCTCTATTCCCCATCCAAGAAAATATTTATTTTTGCCAAGGTTCTCCTATAATTACTTTTTGTAAATATAAAATTTTAATGAAAAAAGTGTCTAAGCAAGGGAAATTGAGTAATAAAAATTATGAAAGCAGAAAATTAGAATCAGAAAATAGAATCAATAAATGTACAACCCCCTGCCTAGTCTAAAAAAGGCAGAAGGAAAAAAATATAACCAAAAATACATAAAAATATAATGTAGATTTTTTTAAAGGTTTACTTGAATTATGTGTACAAGTCTACGCCAATAAATGCTTAAAACCTCAAAATCGATAATCTATGAAAAGAAAGATGATTTACTAACAAATAAAAAATTTACAAAAGAGATGTGGCGAAGCCGAATAGATGAATGAGACTAGAATAAAATTTTAAACATGCCTAAAATTTATCTAAAAATAACTAGTGCTAGGGACATGTAGCTGTGGAATAGCTCCTCCAAACTTTTGAAGAATTAAAAAATCCCAAACTATATAAAATGTTACAGAGCCCAAAAATAAATGGGAAGCTTTTCAACACATACTTAAAAACAAGAAAATTATGTATTTCAAATGCTTAGAAAGTAAGTCCTCATAAATACCCACAAAAGCACCCTCAATAGTAACAACAATCTCACTTAGGAGTGCTGATGTTACCATACAAAAAGGATTAGATTTGTCTACCTAAAAATAAAAGTTTCTATTAAAAGAAAAATAAAGATTGCAAAATAGTTTTAGTATGATATTCAAATGTTAAATATCTTTCATACTTAAAAAGACGAACTTCTCAAATAAAAATGAAGATAAGAATAGACAATTAACAAAATCAATAGTCTGTGCGCATATAAACATTTCTAAACTCATCAGTAGTCAAAGAAAAATATTTTTAAAAGATAGAGTTTTCCCCATATAAAATTGATAAATGTTTTAAGGGAACACAGTCCATGTTGTCGAAGGTACAGAGATTTTCATACAATTCTAGTCAAAGTCTAAACTGATATTTTCTTTCTGAAAACCATCCTGTCGAAGAGCTGTGTATCAAGAGCTTTATAAACTTCAGACCTGGTCATTAACGCCATTCTCTGGATTTATGTTAATAAAATGATCAGTGTTTTATACAAAGATTTGTGTATAGCAATGCTTATGTCAGTACACAATACTAGAGGATATTATGGGGAAGTTATGTTCCAGCACTGCTTAAGGTATTTCAGAAACATGTTTATGATTTAGGATTTTTTAAAGGCCACAACATTGTATATAGTTGTGGGTAAAATCTTTTTCCTTTCTATGAGAGAATCTGAACTTCTTTTGATTTTCTGACACAGTTTCCCAAGAAAAAGAAAAAAAGATAACATATCAGCTATGACACTAGGCAAAATCGACCCCCTAATTGGTGAATTTCATCTGTTGTCAGAGAACTGTTGTTACCTGAGAGAGTGCCATGCTGTGATTTCACTGCAGTGACTCTGGTAACTTGGCATGTCCACTGTGGGACCCTGGAAACTATGCCTATGGAGTTGGTACTCCATATATTGACTCCCATACATCATGTGGCTTTTAAGCCAGGATGACTCCTGCACCCACTGATATATATGTAGTCCCCATGTACCTGAGCTGTAGTGCTCTGCTGGACCACTGCAAGGACACATGCTGAAGAGAAGTGGATACTGCTACCCTGTGGCAAGCTGTGTTCTTTCCAAGTGGACCAGTACTAAATGTAGCCTGAGGTTGTCTGTGGGTCCAAATATTTAATACAACCTAAGGAGATACCTTGTGGGTGTTGCAAGTAAAATCTCAGATTTATAATTATATAAATAATAGAAAGAAATAGAGAAATAAAGAATAGAAAGAAAACATTTTCAACTATTATCTCTGAATGCTAATGTTAACTTTTTTCTCCTTTCTCATACTTTTACATGTCTTTCCAAATTCTCCATGACTGTATATTGTTTTTAAACCAAAAGAAATATTTCTAAAATGAACTGTATACTCCAGTTCTTTTGGCAATAATTAGGAAATGACAAAACTTTCATAAGACTTGAAAATGGCAATTCTAATAAAAATCCAGCCAAAAAGCAAAAATAGAATGAAATAAGACCTATCACTTTTGCTCATAGAGAAGAGAAAACTGTAAAGTCTTATTTTTTCTAAGATTTTCAGCAGAAATTCCTTTCCAGGCTACATTTTTCTTCTACTGATTCATTTTCCCCAAATGACACAAATTGAAATGTAGGACAAATGCTCCAGTGGGAAGCCAAGGGGATGTGGACGGTGGGCTGGGCATTATGAACCTAGAGTTCTACTCTATCAGTTATGAAACCCTGATTCAGCCTTTCTATTCCTCTGCTTCTCTGGGTGACAAAATGTGAACAATACTGACAAGCCCCCAAAATATGTGCTAAGGAATATTGCACAAATGATGATGGTAAGAATAACATTTTAACTTATATTCTGCAGGCATAGCCTGCCTTATCCTCACAACAACCCTGTGAGATAGAAAAGGGATATCCCAAAGAACACAGAGAAAGCGTGGGGTCCGATTTTCTTCATTTTTAGTTGGTAACAGTGACTCTACAAGGTTAAATGATCTGCTGAAGTTTCCAGCTAATTCTGCATGATTGCACAAATAGCTACACATTTGGTTCCACTGATTTCCTCCCATGTGAGGGACATTGCCAGGAACCAGGGCTAATTACAGTTGATGGGTTAATAGCAGAGAGTGGTGTGGCCTTGCAACCCTGCTGATGGGCTTGATCCTCCCTCAAGACCTAACAATAAGTGAGCAGCAGGATAGAAGCAGAACTCTTCTGATGCTCTTCTGCCCCATCCCGGTGAGGTATGGCTTGTCCCAAAGCAGCCTTGGTTGGGTCACAAATCCCAAACGCCCACCTAGCACACACCCTTGCTTCTGCGTGTGCATCCTTCGTTCTCAGGATGCAGTCATCTTTTCTCAGGTGTGGTTTGACAAGAGGCAGGGGTCTCACTCATGGCTCTGCCCCCAGTAATTGTATGACCCTTAGAAAGTTATGTTCCCTCTGTGGTTCAGTTTCCTCATCTCTATGTAAAAGAAGGGGGTTAGGCTAAACGTTTTTTAAGATCTTTCCAGTTCTCATATTCCATGAGAACTAAAAAGGAAACATTCTGATTGGAAGGTTCCAAATGTTAGATTCTTAATTCCCAAGTCGCAACTTTCTCCTTGGAGTTCAATTTGTTACCTCTCTGACTGGTCAACTGTTTCACAGACCTGCATGGTTTTTCTTTATTCCTCCTTAAAACCATTTCATGAAGTCAGGACTCCTTTGGGGTGATTTGTGTCACACTAATAATAGTAAGTTTTAAGAAAGTAACTCAACCTGGATTTGTCCTTGGTTTTTTGTGCATCCTCAAGCTCATTAACCATGAAAGAACCTAGCACCCTGCACTGCTGTGTGTTTCTGCAGATGGGCATTAACAAGCCCATTCACAACTGCAGGGACACACAAGAAAGGCGGGAGGGAAAAGACTTTGCTGTGCATTTGGGCTGTCATTTCTTATTTCTCCTTTTGTGCTTTGCTGTCAGAAAAGATCAGCATCATATTGAGATAAGGCCACATGGGATAAACTGCAAAGGGTCAAAGCCATTGCTGTCCCAGATCTTTAGGAAAGGTTAGAGCTTGGGGAATTTACTGTGTCCAGAACCATTTAGCCAAAAGCGGTGCCCTGTGTTTCAAAGAAATCTGCAGTGTGTGTTCTGACCACCTGGAAACCCTGGCTAACTACTGCCTCGAGCCTTCTGAATAAACTCATATACTGGGAGTCAAAGGAAGAGAGCCTGTTTGGATAAGAGGATTTACTCAGCAGAGAATCTGATTTACCCTTATTTTATCTTAGTCCCAGCGGCACAAGGCATGAGAAAATGGCTATTAAAGCTTTTTTCTTGGCCTTACAACGAAGTGACAGAGGAGTATTTAGTATTGAAGTAGTAGAACATTTGACTCTCAGCCCGAGAATTGAAATAGCTCACAGTTTGCATGCAAGTGTACACGCTTGCATATAGAAGACTCATCTAGAATTTCCTAGGAGAGGAAGAGACAAGCACAGTTTAATAGAAAGGCACAATTTGGAGGAAATTGCAAATCTTCATTTGGGGGTTTCTGGGCCTTAAGCTCTTCCAGCAAATGTAAAAGCCCCAAGCACAGTGCAGATCACAAAGTGGGCTCTCACTAATGCAAGAAAGCAAGTCTGTTGGCTGGCTGAGGAGGGGCGCAGCTGCCGAAGCAAAGGAGACATTGCAGGGCCTTGTATCCCTCATAATCTGCCTCTTCCAGGCACTGAACAATCTCATCTGTTGAAACTCCTTTTAATGTTTTATAATTCACATCTTTTCCCCTTTGCTACATCATCGCATGACTTCCTTTTTTAAAAAAAAATTTCCCGTGACTACATTTTCTTTGTTGCCAATATACACGAGCTTTACAATTTACATTTTTTCTGGAACAGATTTATAGATATTCCCATTAATTGTTTTAGATTTTTAAAAAAAACTTAAAGGAAAAAAATCTGTTTTCCCGGTTTCTGCCCATACTGCAGATGAGTGCTCCAAATCCCCTTTAGAGATTTTTTTTCCCCCGACACCATTCCACAAGGAGACGTGCTTTCTACCTTCAAGATGGCCTTCTAGTGATGGGTGACTAGATGATTGTGTTAAGGAGCTTGATAATTTGAATCTTGAAAGGAATATATTTTTTTTTTGCCTAAAAATATGTGGTTGTCAAATAACTTGGTGACACTTTTTACTCTTTACTGAGAGCAGTATTTTAGCTAAATCATTTTACATTCCCATTTCTCTTTTATCCACTGTCCAGGGGAACAAAAAAGAATAAGAGAACGCTATGTTTTGGAAAGGTATGGTACTACCTTGGTGTGCTGTATTTTACATCAAGTGTCAACTAAAGACACCTTCTGAATGGGTGATGTGACCTCTGGAGTAAGATCAGTAGGGAGACTCCAGTTTATAATATTCTTACTATCCCAGTTACTAAATGTTTTTCAAAATGCTGTCCTCAAGATGGCCTTAGTTCCATTTAAACCTTGAACTTTGAAAGTCATAGGAAGTGTCTAGAGCAGAATTCCATCATTTACACCCAGGTATGATAAAGCAGAAGTCAAGAGCTCTTGAACTGACCAAAACTCAACAAGTAAGCAGACCAGAACCTCTCTACAGATTTGAGGTTGTGAACAGAACAGCACTCATCAGGAAAGATTAAAACAGTATGAGGACATTTGCAGTTAGGGCTGGCAATAAAGTCTGTCCAAACAGATTTTAAATAAGATTTCAGTGTAGATTTTAAGTAAAATCTACAACACAAACTATGTCTAGGCCAGGCACAGTGGCTTATGCCTGTAATCCCAGGACTTTGGGAAGCTAAAGCAGGAGGATTGCTTGAAGCCATGAGTTCAAGACCAGCCTGGACAACTTAGCAAGACCCCATCACTACAAAAAAATTAGCCAGGTGTGGTTGCATGTACCTGCAGTTCTAGCTACTCAGGGGCTGAGGCAGGAGAATCACCTGAGCCCAGTAGTTTGAGGTTGCAGTGAGCTGTGATGACCCCACTATAGTCTAGCCTAGGCAACAGAGCAAGACCCTGTCTCAAAGGGGGGAAAAAAATGCCTGGTTAGGAGTATTTCTAACTGAGCAGGAATTACACCATGTTTCCTTACCCTGGGACTAAGCATGACGACTTCTTTTTCCTATTTCAGCATACATTCTTCCTTGGATAAACCAGGAAGTGAAGATAGCAAACATTCATTGAATATCTATAGATGCTTTTACATACATTTTTTTAATCCTCTAAACTACTTTCTGATGTAGTCATTATCTTCAAATTCAAATCATTAAAAAGGAAAAACTGAGGCTCTAGAAGTTTCAATTACTTGCCCAAAGTCGCACATCAAGAAATGAGAGCTGGGATTTCAACTACAAAGCCCATAGGAAACAACAAGTTTGATATTGCCAAGTATTAGAGTCACAACGAGCATATATATGAACTCAAAATATATAGGAATTCTAAATTTCCTTTTTAATGGCAACCACCTATAACATACAGTGAAGTCCCCTTAGAATATAATATCATAATACACCTTCCAGTAATTAGTTTTTTCCCGCAGTCTGTGTTTTGAAATCTCAAAACTGTCCTCTAATTTTTTGGCATCTGTATCAGTTATTTATTGCTTATCATATCTCCTGTAAAATATTTGTGAAGGGGAGGGATGGAGCAAGGTAGCAGAATAGGACTCTCCAGTGATCATAACTAACCCCCCCGCACGGAAATATCTATTTAAACAAGTATCTACACCCAAAGATACCTTCATAAGAGCTAAGGACACCAGGTGAGAGATCCAAGTGACTGATTGCAGAAAAATAATAAGAAAAGACACATTGAAGAGGGTAGGAAGGAGAGTTTTACATTACCTGCATCACCCCTTCCCCAACCTTAGGCATCACAGTGTAGCAAGAGATACCATACACTTTAGAAAAAAGAGCAGGACTTTGCATTGGACCCCAACACTGGGCCCACCACAGTAAAACTTCAGGACTGTGAAGCAGACCCCATCTCTGGTCTGTACCACCACCAGCCTGACTTCAGCATCCCCAGGATATGGAGGCCTCAGCCCCAGGCAGGCTTCAGTGATCCCAGGCTTTGGGTGCACCCCAGCTTTGCAGTAACCGTGGGCTTCAGAGCCACAACAGATGGACTGACTATTGAAAGACTCCCCCAGACAAAGCCAATCTGCAAAGACTGGAATAAGCATCTACTTCTTCAAATACACAGATATTGATGCACAGCCACAAGGATCAAGAACAGTTAGGGTCGAATAGACAGAATGGTAGAAAATATTTGCTCTCTACACATCTGATAAAGGCCTGATAACAAGAATCTATGTAGAATTTTAAAAAACCAACAAGAAAAAATCAAAAAACCCCATTGATAAATGGGGAAAGGAAATGAACAGAAACTTTTCAAAAGAAGACAGAATAATGGCCAGCAAACATATAAAGAAATGCTCAACATCTCTAATTATTAGAGAAATGCAAATCAAGGCCTCCTTCTTCTACATCACTTTCATGGGGGAAAACAAAGTTGTCACATAGAATGGGCAAGGGGTAGTATTACAGCTAAATAACAATTAAGGTGATTTGCCTATATTACTCTATTTCATCCAGTAAGGTCAGTTTTATTCTGCCCATTTTATAAATATAGGTGACTCAGAATGATGAAACAGATTGTTAGAGATTAAGTTTCTGTGAAGTCTTCTTCCTGTTCCCTTTCTCAATATGCCTTATTTTTATCTCTCAATTCATAAGTAGTATAAGGGATTTGTCCTTTCCTATTGGTTTGCACTGTGAGTTAATATAACTGAACAAAAAAAAGTGTGAAAAAAATCTATTTGTTAGTAGAAAAATAGTTGATAATCAGATACTCAATTAAAAAGAAGGTAATGAATTCTTCAAGCTATTGCACTAAATTTCAATTCATACACATCCCATTTAAAATCACTAGCATTTCTCTGTACCTACTTGCTATTTTTATATTGCCCCTTTAATTTTGTTGTTTCTTCTGTTACCTAAATATACACTGAAAATAAATAAATAAATAAATAAATATACACTGAATAAGAATAGGTCTAGTTATAATACTTACATAGCAATTTCCAGATGCCATGATTATTTTCTAGTAATTATTTGAAAGTCTCTGCAATATCATAGGATTTCAACTAACCAAAGATTAAATGAGTCACAAGTCATGATTTCCTTCTCATGTTCTGCTTCATTTTGCAGACTTTTCTTCTTCTCAAACTGTTTTCCTCCACCGTTTTTTTTTTTTTTTTTTTTTTTTGATACAGAGTCTCACTCTGTTGCCTGGGCTAGAGTGGCATGGTATCAGCCTAGCTCACAGCAACCTCAAACTCCTGGGCTCAAGTGATCCTCCTGCCTCAGCCTCCCGAGTAGCTGGGACTACAGGCATGCGCTACCATGTCCGGCTAATTTTTTCTATATATGTTTTTAGTTGTCCAGCTAATTGCTTTCTATTTTTTTAGTAGAGACAGGGTCTCGCTCTTGTTCAGGTTGGTCTGGAACTCCAGAGTTCAAATGATCCGCCCACCTTGGCCTCCCAGAGTGCTAGGATTACAGTCATGAGCCACCATGCCTGGCCTTTTCCCCCTCTTAATGACCGGATTATTTCTTAAACATAATACATGTGACTCCTCTTGTACTTTTTGCTCTGAATTCTAAGGAAGGGCTTTGACATACATACAACACTTTGGCAACAGAAGAAAGAAAGGGATTGTTTTTATTTAAATAACAAGGATATTTTATATTTTTGTCACTTTTAAATGATGTGAAAATCAAATATAAATGTTTCACACAGAAGTGGTTGTAAACAACCCATGGTCTATTTAGTTACAGTCCCTTTGCTCAAATACCATTGCTAATCTGATTGTATTTACATTTTTTCTCACATAAGTTAAAAAGTCTTCCCATTCTAAAATATTAAATGTATTTCCACTGCTCTAAGAAAGTAGAACAAATAATTAGAGATGTAAATTAATAAAAATGTGTAAGCAGTGTGTAAAAAATAATGATTTTCTTAATCTGCCAAGACTAGGAATAGCCAACAGTCTTTAATGATTTGTTCTTTCCTGCTCTTTAATAGAGTATCAACTGTGTACATTATATTTATCAGAGGGATTTATATCTATAATCTGCTTTCATTTTGATGCATACTGTCTAATAAAATGGCCTTCATCCAACATTATATGGCTGTGTTTTGGAGGAGTTCTCTTATTTTTCAAAAATTAGGAAGAATCTAGTCTTGTTTAAAATCATTGTGTTCTTTATTGATTTAACTTGTGCTATGGTTAGAATGTCTCCTCCAAAACTCATGTTGCAATGTAATTGCCATTTTAACAGTAGTAAGTAGTGAGACTTTTAAGAGGTGATTAGGCTATAAGGGCTTCACCCTCATTGGTGAGGTTGGGGTCATTATCACAGGACAAGTTTAGCCCCCTCTTGCCCTCTCTTTTTGCCTTCTACCACATGATGTCTTCTGCCATGTTATAATGCAGCAAGAAGTCTCTCCTCACCAGATGCCAGCACCTTGATAACTGAAACTCCTAACCTTTAGAACTGAGTCAAAATATATATATATATATATATATATATATATATATACACACACATACATATTTCTTACTATAAGTTACCCAGTTTGTTATATTCTGTTATGGTAGCACAAAATAAACTAAGACAACTTGATTCTGAATTTGATGACAAAATCACGCTGGAAAAAAAATGACTGTATAGGCCGGGCGCGGTGGCTCACGCCTGTAGTCCTAGCACTCTGGGAGGCCGAGGTGGGCGGATCGTTCTGAGCTCAGGAGTTCGAGACCAGCCTGAGCAAGAGCGAGACCCATCTCTACCAAAAATAGAAAGAAATTAATTGGACAGCTAAAAATATATATAGAAAAAATTAGCCGGGCATGGTGGCTCATGCTTGTAAACCCAGAGATGGGTGGCCGAGGTGGGAGGATCACTTGAGTCCAGAAGTTCAAGACCAGCCTGGGCAATATAGCGAGAGTACTCTCTACAAAAAATTTAAAAGTTAGAGGGACCCCCGGGGGTTGCAGGGGAGGGCATGCGGCGTGTGCCTGTATTCCTTGCTACTTGGGAGGCCGACCTGGAGGATCGCTTAAGCCAGGGAGTCTGGTTACAGTGAAATATGATATAGCCCCACTGTACTC